>SJYC01043147.1:0-15698 GCA_006408675.1 Madoqua kirkii
CCAAAGAAAGCTGGAATATCTATATTAATGTTGATATAATAAAGACCATGGAAAAGAAAATCATTTCTTTAGAATGGTAGCGCCATTCTAAAAAGTGATTTCAAAAAATTTCAACTTAACAATAAAATATTCATATATATATGACTAATAAAATGGTGTCAATACATATAAAGCAAAAACAGTAAAAACTCAGAAACTGAAAATTTACCATCATAATAGTGGGCTTCCCAGGAAGCTCAGTGGGGAAAGAACCTGAATGTAATGCAGCAGACGTAGGTTCAGTCCCTGGATTGGGAAGATCCCCTGCAGGAGGGAATGGCAGCCCACTCTAGCATTCTTGCCTGGAGAATCTCACAGACAAAGCAGCCTGGCGGGCTACGGTCCACAGGGTCACCAAGAGCTGGACACGACGGAGCTGGCTGAGCACGCGTGCATGCTCCGTCACGATGGGTGGCCTGACCAGCAGTGTGGAGAGTAACACCAAGTCATCAGCTGACTATTCGCAGGCAGAGCAGTAAAAACAGCAAACAGTGAACAGAAAAGAAGAGCAGTGTAATCGAAAGATCATCAGAAGTATACAGAACCTTGCGGCTCCCTGCTCTCCAAAACAATTACATCGCATGGGAGTCCCCTGGTAGTCCAGGGGTCAGGATTCAGCACTTTCACTGCAGGGCCAGAACTGACTGGGGGAACTGAGATCCATGAGCCTCGCAGCAGGGTCAAAGTAAATAAACAAATATTTTGAAAATGACATCCTTAAAAAAATTCTTCTCTAGAATACTATGAATGTTTATTAAACATTCACCTCACATATGGATGGAACTAAAAATCTCAACAAATTCCAGAGACTTGGTATATACAAAACATCACTCTGATCACAATGTAATTAAAACAAGTCAATAACAATCTTTTAAAACATATATTTGGAAATTTAAAAACACACTTTTAAATAATGTCAGGCCAAAGAAGAAATCATAATGAAAATCTGAACACCCATAATAAAAATATTATACTTTGAAACTGCTGGGTTTACTAAAGACCTACTTCTAGAGAAATGTATAACCTTCAACGTTTCTACAGAAATGGATAGCCCTTAACACTTCTATTAAAAATAAGTATGCGATCAACTGCTAAGAAGTTAGAAAAAGAATAAACTCCAAACCACTTGGCAATCAAACTATGCTTTATATAATTTCTAATCCTTGAAAGTACTCTGAAGGTTAGATTACAGTTTAGATTATATAGCTACAAATGTTCTGCTTATCTGAATTTAAAAACATGAACCAAATTCACTGACCAGCCAGTGGTTAGGACTCAATGCTTTCACTGCTGGGGCCCAGGTTCAATCCCTGGTCAGGGAACTAAGATACTGCAATCCATCAGATGTGGCCAAAAAATAACAGCACAGTCCATACGCTCCTTCAGGGGAAAAACCATACATCACCCAGATGTTACTCATGCATCCTTGCGACTCTCACTCAGTCTTGATCTTTACTGAGACTAACGATGACATCATGGCTGTTTTCACAGCACAATAAAATCCGGGGTCAAGAGCTGAAATAACATACAAATAATTCCATTTTAAAAAGGTGCTGGCAACCTCCCATAGCTGTAGTCAGCAAACTGTGTGCTATTTTCCTGAGGATTCTACTTCACCCCAGTGCATTATGAAGACATCAAAATGGAAATTACCCACCAAGAAAAAGTAAAACATACTTTAAAACTCCTACCTTGATTTTTATAAAGTGGAAATAATAAAAATAACTGTGAGTGAGTGATATGAAACATTTCAATGATCTGGAGAGCGCTCCTGTCCCTACAGAGAAGCCCCTAGCAGGAGTCTCTGTGTCCTCATCCTCATGGGCTTCCGACTCTCTGATGTGACGAGCCATGAGCCCTTGAAGTGAGACCTCTGTTCCTGTTGTGTTTGATGCCCAATGCCCAGCCAGTGCAATGCCTGGCACACTGAGGGCCTTTTTAAAAGTTTCATGAATTAATGAGTCTCCTAAATGTGACTACTATCATTACAAACTAGAAACAAACGAAATTCATACTATTACTGTCTGACAAAAAGCCGGAAATGTTTCCTGGAAGAAATTCCCTATTTTCCAAAATAATCAAACACCCTAGGCAGAAAGCAGAGCATATTCGGTATTCCAGACATTCTAGGTAAGGGACATTCCTGGTGGTAATGCTGTCAAAGTACGGAGTGTTTCAGTTTCCAGGGACAACTCTCAGAATAAACTCAGCACTTGCATGACGGCGTCACCCAGCTCCCCAACAATGGTCAACTATCTCCACATCTCTCCTACAGAAGCAGACACTCAGTCCTAAAGGGAGTTCATCCCATGAGACTCAGCATCATTTCTACCCTCCCTTCTTGACTGAGGTTCTGTGCAATAATAACCTATCACCTGGGAACAAGGCTGGACTCTTAACTGAAATATTCTTAAATCTTGGAAAGGACGGCTTAAGCACAAAGTTCGTGCTAAGCTGCAAAAGTTCACAGCTGTAACAAACAAAATTATCTCTACACAGACATGTACTTAAAAAAGGAAAAGTTGGGAGTAGCTAGTAACCGGGGCTCTTTGCTGCTTTTCTCTGCCTTCCCCTCCTAACACCTGCTCCTCCCTGGTCTGTCCCCTGGGAGAGGAAAGGAAATGACACGCACGCTGACAGCACACCGACATGCCACACGCGTTCCAAAGCCCCACTGCAGCCCCACAGCAACGCCAGGGAGCCAAGACTGCTGTGATCACTATTTCTGTTTCAACAGGAGGGAAAAACGAGTTCAGAGAATTTCAACAACTTGATCAGGGCTACAAAGTTTAAGTGGCAAAATGCATCTAGACGCCATACCCCTAATACCAGCACTATGCTAACCGCCATACCCCTAATACCAGCACTATACTAACAGTTACTTTAGTTACCTCAGTGAGAATAAAAACACCTAATGCAGTATCCACATTTTTACAGCTTTGCTGGTATGTATTCACATAGCATACAATTCAGCAACCTGAAGTGTACAGTTCAGTGGGCTTCTGTATGACAGACACATACAACCGTCATCACAATCTAACTTTATGACATTTCCAACACTGAAGAAGCCCCCCACAGTCTGACAGTCACTCCCCATTCCTACTCCTCCCCTCCCCCAGCACCTCTCTCCCTGGCTTCTTTCAATTAGCATAACGTTTCTAAGTTCAGCCATACTTAGCATGCATCAGTATTTCATTCCCTATTGCT
Source organism: Madoqua kirkii (assembly GCA_006408675.1). Lineage (NCBI taxonomy): Eukaryota > Metazoa > Chordata > Mammalia > Artiodactyla > Bovidae > Madoqua > Madoqua kirkii. The sequence goes on from SJYC01043147.1 coordinate 3,247, forward strand.
GGGTTTGTTTCCATGTTTCGGCTATTAATAATAATACTGCTATGAACATTCACGTACCAATTTTTGTGTAAACACTTTTTCATTCAGCATTTGCATTTTCAAAGAGTTTTCACAACATGTGACAGAAAAAACAGGCTAGGCGCAACTACATGACTTCGTCACGCAGTGCTGGGTAACTCTCAGGGACCCTGCAGTAAACGCACACCTCCTGACTGAAGAGCTGCCTCTCTTCAGCAACACACTGCTGGTCTCCTCCACAAGCAACAACAAGCAACAGCATGCAGATGAGAAAACCTGCTTCTCAGGTGAGGTGCTCCCTGAATCATTCCCAATGAGCAAACCATAAGGCAAATTCAAATTAAGCCTTATCAAATTAAGAGAAGGGGAGAACGGTTCAGAGGCAGGATATTCTAAAGGGCCCTCCCAGAGGACAGCCTCCTCCTCCTCTGGATACACAAAGTTGCCAGCTGCAGAGACACAGGGCGCCAGCATCTGGCCCCTGAGGGCGCCCGGCTGTTATTTGCATATGCCTGTGGGACTGATCCCAACCTCAGCCTGAGCCCCACAGGCCCCCGGAGCTCAGCTTCAGCATCAGTCCTTCAGGAGTGATTTCCTTTAGGATCGACTGGCTGGAGCTCCCTGCAGTCTAAGGGACTCTCAAGAGTCTTCTCCAGCACCACAGATGGAAGGCATCAATTCTTTGGCGCTCAGCCTTCTTTATGGTCCAACTCTCACATCGACACATGAAAAACCATCACTTTGACTAGACAGATCTTTGTCGGCAAAGTAATATCTCTGCTTTTCAATACGTTGTCTAGGCTGGTCATAGTTTTTCTTCCAAGGAGCAAGCATCTTTTAATTTCATGGCTGCAGTTACCATCGGCAGTAATTTTGGAGCCCCAAAAAAGTCTCTCACTGTTTCCATTGTTTCTCCATCTATTTGTCATGAAGTGATGGAACCAGATGCCATGCCGGATGCCATGATCTTAGTTTTCTGAATGTTGAGTTTTAAGCCAGCTTTTTCACTCTCCTCTTTCACTTTTGTCAAGAGACTCTTTAGTTCTTCTTCACTTTCTGCCATAAGTGTAGTGTAACCTGCATATCTGAGGTTATAGATATTTCTCCCTGCAATCTTTTTGTTAGCTTTGTAATAGTCTGTTTTAATATAAACAATTGTTGGAATCAATCAACGTCCATTTCAGGAAGCTTCTTGTCTGAATCTGAAGGCACAGCTGTGTCTGTACCCTGTTCAGCAGCCTGAGGGCCCGAGTTGTCTCCTTGTCCATCCCTGCAATCTTGATTCCAAGTTGTGCTTCACTCAGCCTGGCATTCTGAATGATGTACTCTGCATATAAGTTAAATAAGCAGAGTGACAATATACAGCCTCGACATACTCCTTTCCCAATCTGGAATCAGTCCGTTGTTCCATGTCTGGTTCTAACTGTTGCTTCTTGACCTGCATACAGATTTCTCAGGAGGCAGGTAACGTGGTCTGGTATTCCCATCTCTTTAAGAACTTTTCACAGTTTGTTGTGCTCGACAGTCAAAGGCTTTGGTGTAATCAATAAAGTGGATGTTGTTCTGGAATTCTCTTGCTTTTTCTATGATCTAGCAGATGTTGGCAATCTGATCTCTGATTCCCCTGCCTTTTCTAAATCCAGCTTAAACCTCATAATAATTGTAAGACAGGTACCATGATCACCTATATGTTACATATACACACTGTCTTATGTGGGGAATACATGCAGTTGGTGGGTGTGCAAACTGGTACAGCTCCTTAGAAGGGAAATTTGGAGACAGCTATGCAAATTAAAGGGAGTCTCTTGGAGAGCAAAAATCAGTCAATCAAATCAGTCAATCCTAAGGAAAATCAACCCTGAATACTCACTGGAAGGACTGACACTGAAGATGAAGCTCCAGTATTTTGGTCATCTGATGAGAACAGCTGACTCACTGCAGAAGTCCCTAATGCTGGGAAAGACTGAGAACAGAAGAGGGGGCCAGAGGATGAGAGGGCAGAACGGAACCATCAGTGCAATGCACAGGAATTTGGGCAAACTTCAGGAGATGGTGAGGGACCGAGGGCTCACATGCCACTGTTCATGGGGTGGCAAAGAGCCAGACACGACTGGGTGACTGAACAGCAGCATGCAAACTATCCCTGGACCGAGCAGTTTCCCCTCTGAGGCGACACCGACATACTCACTTCACAGAGCCCAGAGCCTAGCCTTAAAGCTTATTACATATACACTTCACAGAAGGCAGAGAACAGAAAGCTTACAACAGCAAAAATCTGGAGACAAATACCTATCAACATAGCAGTGATTAAATACATTATACAGGTAAAAGAAAAACCTGAGACTATTAAAGAGAATGATATAGATTTGTGTGCTGCTACTGAGCATTTGCCAAGATGTATTAAAGAGGAACAAAATCAGCATCATTATGTATAACAATTTTAACAATTTATTTTTAGGGAGGTGTGTACACACTACCACTCCAGCTGCATGCTCTTGGGCAAGTTTCTTAACATGCCTCATGGCTTCCTCATCTGCAAAATGGTACAACAACACACCCCACAGAGTGCACAATAAAAAAGCCTGTGGCTATAACTTAATATCTAATAATGATACTACCACTACTAATACTAATTTTGTCATTATTAGATGGGCTCCACCAAAAAAAAATCTCACTTCATATGGGCACTAACCAGTGCCAGGCACTGGGCAGGTGTAAGGACACTGGCAAACAGCACCTGCTCTGCTTCCTCATCTAGTTCACAGCCCAGACGGGCCTCCTTTTCCCAGATGTCTAGCCTGCATTACCTGCCCCACCAACAGGCAACAAGAAACCACGGACTGTAAGATGGGTCTCCACTGCCCAAACGCTCTCCCCTAGATGCACACAGATTCCATCTCTAATCAAACGTCACCTCCTCAGAGAAGCCTCCCTCACTCTCCCATCTACAAGTGACCCTGCTGCCATCATCCTCCGTCCCCTATTCTGCTTCTGTGCTCTTCACAGCAGTTATTACTACCGACAATCGAGCTTTATTACGTCATCTCTCACTCTAGAACTAAAGCTCCCAAGAGAGGGACATGCATCTTATCCTCTCCTCTGTTCATCGTGCCTAGAGCAGTCCCCAGCACAAAACAGGTGCTCAGTAACTATATGTGAAGAAATGGGACTCCAAGTTAATGAACGCTACAGAATGGAAAATATCCTTGCAAAATAACACTTTAAAAATTACTGTTGTCACTTTATCCTGGCAGAGGGGGTTTTCAAGATACTGTTCAGTTAAAATTTAAGTGTCCTCCAGACTCCACTCCTACTGCATTTAAAAATGCTATTTTTTCCCATGTAGGAAAAATGCTATTTTTTCTTATGTATTTTTAAATTAATATAAAATCATATCAAAATATGCTCAACACTTTTAAGCTAACAGATATCAAAAACAGTGTTATACATTAGGCACAACAATTGTTTAAAAAGGTACTTCTGGAATAAAGCCCAAAGGGCAAATGAAATTAAACCTGCTTCCCGTCTCTCCTTCCAACTCCCTTCACTCCTTCCAACTCAAGCCTCCTGTATACAGAAGGTCAGAACAAGTATGAACTATTAAACAGCTCTGTCAAAGTTTAATATCATGCTATGTCAAAGTTCCTAAATATTTTAAATATTTGAAAGAGCCATGTGACAGCTAGTAAGCACTGAACAAACTGAGCAGGTATCAGCATATTTCATCTGCTACTTAACCCCCTCTCAGATTCAGCTTTTAAAACCTCAGACTAAAGGAAATTCAAAAAAGGACAGCCCTCTACTTACCAAAATAACTTGCCAAAGCACAGGGGAAAATAAAAACAAAATGCTCTATCAGATTCACAGGTAAAGCAGGTAAAATGCTACTGTTACTGTTGCTTCAGTGACTTTCCATTCTCAAGGAGCCTAAGTGAAGTCACTCAGTCATGCCAGACTCTCTGCAACCCCATGGACTGTAGCCTGCCAGGCTACTCCTACCATTGGATTTTCTAGGCAAGAACACTGGAGTGAGCTGCCATTTCCTTCTCCACAGGAGGCTAGGAGTTTATGTAAAAGAAAATGTTGCCATTCACCATCTATAACATAGTAAAAATTTTAAAGTCCCACTGCTAACAAAACAGAGCAAACAAGGTTTAAGAATGTTTATAGGAAGAAATAATGATTCAGAACCCAATAATGTAAAATTCACAATGTCTGGAATCCAATAAAAAATTGCCCAAGAAGCAAAGAAGCAGAAAAACAAGATCCATATTGGAGATATAAATCAATCAAACCAACCGAGAACTGAAAGTCAAGTTAAAATTAGTGGACAAGGTCACTAACACAGTTAGTACAACTATATTACATACATTCAAAACCTCAAGTAGAGAGATGGAATACAAATTGAAATTCTAAAGATGAAAGCTATACCATGTAAGATGAAAATTTACACTGAACAAGATTCATGGTAGATTAAACACTGTACAAGACAGTAGTGAATTTGAAGACAAAGCAATTAAAAAAAAAAAAAGCAAAGGAAAAGACAATCAAATAAACGAACAAAGCATCCCTGAGCTGTTGGTCAACTTTAAATAGTCCAATATGAATGGAACTAGAGTTCTCAAAGACAACATTGAGAAGCAAATATACATGGAAAGATAATGACCAAAATTTTCTCAAGTTTGATAAACAAACCCAAAGATCTATAAATTTAGGTCTATAAACCCAGAGATCCAAGAAAGCTGCTCAATGAACCCCAACCACAAGAAACAGGAAAAAAGAAAAAGAAAAACCCACTGAATTCAAAAAGACATCAAGGGACTGAATTCAAAAGCACATCAAGGGACTTCCCTCGTAGTCCAGCGGCCAAGGTCCCTTACTCCCAATGCAGAAGGCCCTGGTTCAATTCCTCGTCAGGGAACCAGATCCCACATGCCACAACCAAAGATCCTGCATGCCACCGCTAAGAACTGGTATGGCCAAAGAAAGAAAGGAAGTAAAGGAAAGCACGTCAAATAGAACTGCAAAGCCAGTGGCAGGGAAATCTTAAAAGCAGCCAAAGAGCAAGGACACGCTATGCAGAAGGACAAAGATGGGGCCGGCAGCAGGCCACCTGTGTGAAGTGGCGCGGCAAGAAGACAGTGAGGCGGCAACTTTAAGGTAGAAACGAGAAGGGTTTAGCCCCAAGGACTTGAGTTCCAAGACTTCCAGCTCAGAGTCACAATTCTGCGCAGAAAGCTTCTGTGGCAATGGCGCCTCTGAATTTTAAGCACTGCATTTTCTCAAACACTAACCGCCCGTTTGGCCAGATGAGCTACAAGATGTACAGCATAGCTTTTTCAGCACAATCTTTCACACCCAAAGGCATAAGTAATAGCTGGGGGTGCATTTAAGAGAAGTTGATGCACCATTAGTGATGATTCCTCTCTCGTTTTTGCCCTCAAGTATATTCTAAATATGTGATAATAACACACTTAAGCAGCACCTATAGCTTGCAAAGTACTTTTTAATTTAATCATACCAATTCTTTATTTATTTATTTATTTATTTTTTATTGGCTGCATTGGGTTGTGGTACACAGGTTCTCCATTTGCACCTCCAGAGCTTGCAGGCTTAGTTACTATGCGGCATGAACGATCTTAGTTCCCTGACCAGGAACTGAACTCATGTCCCCTAAACTGTAAGGTGGACTCTTAACCCCTGGACCAGCAGGGAAGTCCCAAATCATCATACCAACTCTCTGAAGTACTTACAGAGGGCATTATCACACCCACCGTACAAATGGGGAAACTGAAGTTCAAAAAAGGGAAGTGATGTGCCCAAGGATGTGAGGTGGAGAAAGTGATGGAGGTGAGGGTAGAAAAGGAGCTTTGCCATTTCCTGAATTCTTCCTCTGGGCCAGGTATAATGCTAGCTTAAGATTAATCTAGAAAAATTTGCAGCAACAGGGAGGGACCTAGAAATGATCATACTAAGGGAAGTTAAGACAGCAAAATCTAAAAAGACAGTAACAATGGACTTACGTACAAAAAAACAGATTCACAGACTTCAAAAACAAACTTACGGTCACCAAAAGGGAAAGGGAGGGGAGATAAGTTTGGAGTTTGGGATTAACATATACACACTACCATATATAAAATTATCAGCAAGGACCTACAGTATGACACAGAGAACTTATTCAATATTCTGCATTAAACTATATCGGAAAAGAATCTGAAAAAAAAAAGGATATATGTATAACAATCATTTTCCTGTACAGCTGGAACTAACACAACATTATAAATCAACTATACTCCAAAATAAAATAAAAATTAAACTCAGTAAAAGAGCTATTTAGTGAAGAAGGTTAAACAACTAGGTATAACCAGGTCTTTCTAACTCCAAGTAGTGCTCACTATTAAACCATAGCTGAAATATATTATCTAAAGGACAAACATTCATTCTGGGTTAGAACCAGAATAATCACGCTGAAACTTCTACTAAGAAAAGTAAAGCAGATTTCCTGAACTGAAAGGGGAGTCTTTATTTCATTTACTATAATGGATAAAGCCCCACCCAGAGCCCTGCAGCCAGTATCATGGGCATCCCAGGACAGCGCCTCTCCTCCGTCGTTCCTTACTGCAGACCAAAGCAGGAAGCAGCACAAGAAAGTCCACCGGCAAACAAAACAAACAAGGGCAGAAGGCAGATGTCTAACTTGGTCTAATGAAAAACTTTAAACTCCAGGCAGAAATCAGCAAATGATGCTCCACCTGAAGCCAAGTGCAGCCCACTGCCTATTTTTATAAGGACCACAAGCTTTGATTTTTAAAGGCTAGAAAAAAATAATATACGCAACATAAATATATGATGGACACGAAAATTAATTCAAATTTCAGCATCCATAAATAAGGTTTTATTGGACAGTCGTGTCACTTACGAATGAGCTACGGCTGCTTTCATGCAACAGCAAAGCTGAATAGTTTTGTTGCAACAGAGATCACAGAGCTCTCAAAGCCTAAGGAAAGACCTGGTGGCTCAGCTAGTAAAGAATCTGCCTGCAGTGCAAGAGACCGGGGTTCCATCCTTGGATCAGGAAGATCCCCTGGAGAAAAGAACTGCAACCCACTCCAGTATTCTTGCCTGGAGAAATCTCATGGACAGAGGAGCCTGGTGGGAGCTCCAGTCCATGGGGTTGAAGAGAGTCAGACACAGCTGAGCGACTAACGCTCACTCAAAGCCTAAAATATTTATTTTCTGGCCCTTTACAAAAAGTCTGTCAACTTCTGCTTTGAGGGAATGGATGAGCCTTTAATAATTTTCCATGAACTTTATTTCTCACAGCTAAGCTTTTAAAAAATTAACTCAAGATCACTAATGCAACAAATATTCTTAAGGACCTGCTCTATTCTGTGCTAGCCTCAGGAAACAGTAATAAACAAGGCAGAGCTTCTGCCCTCACGGGGAAGACCAGAGCCAACAGCTACCAGTGACTGAAGTGACAGGGCTGAGGAAGCACCAGAGGCAGGCAGCACAGCCTGGTGTCGCAGAGCACCATCTCCAGAGCAGACAGCCCTGATCTGAACCCCAGCCACAACCTCCTATCTGCCCTTGGCAATCACTTAAACTGTCTTGGTTTTTCCATCTGATGAGATGAAAATAGTATCCACTCAATAGAACTGTTTTAAGGATTAAATTAGATAATATTGGGCTGGCTAAAAAAAAAAAAAAATCATACAGATTTTTCCAAAACATCTTATGGAAACACCTGAAAGAACTTTTTGGCTCCCACATATAAAAAGTACAATGCCTAGCACACAGTAAGTATTTAAAAAGATAAAAATTTAAGCTTATGAACTGGATTTAGAAAATCTGTGTTGCCACTTAAAAACATATCCCTATTTTCAATAGTCATTTAAACAGAGGGAGTGACAGATATCGAAGAAAAGTCCAAAGGCATTTAACCACAATGTATGCACTCAATGTGGACAGTAACCCCACCTTCACAGCTCAGTAAAAAATAATAATAATAATAATAATAATAGCTAGATAGGTTCTAGAAGGCCATGGAAATGCAGCATAAATGGACAAGTGGAAGAACGGAAGAAAGTGAGCTGGGCGATCACTGTAAGAAAACTGGGGGAGCTCTCTGACTCGGTGGTTAGGACTCAGCGCTCTCACTGCCAGGGGTCGCGGTTCAACCCTTGGTCAGGATCATTCCCCTAAGCCATAGGGCACAGACAGAAAAAAAAGAAGAAATTTGGATTTTGTTCTAAGTATAAAGGGAAGTCACTGGATTGATTTGTTTGTAAAATTGCTTAATTTATTCTGAGTACATAATCCAACTGCATGAATCAAAACTGAAAAGGTTTATTTATGAGGTTATCCAGTAAAACGTAAGGCTTCTTTCCACCTCTATCCAACAGGCACACTGTTACCTACAGGCAACTATTAATACTTCACTGGTCTTTGAGCAGTTTCAGCAAGGCAGACCAGGATCTAATTTCTACTGTCTGTAAATCACTGTGGCTGCCAGGTGGAGATCAAGTAGAAAGAAAGGACCTGGGGGGAGCAGCTGCAGCTGCTATGGTAGCTGAAGAAAGAGATGACAGCCACTGGGATCCAGGTGGTAACAGTGGCGATGGGACAGAAGGACTGCTCCAGGACGTATTCTGAAGGCAGAACTAACAAAATTGCCGTTACCAGACAGTGTTAGTGACTACAGCTACAAGCACTGGTGTCACACACTGAAGTCTACAGGCCTAGTATTTTAGACTCGAATGGCTAAACACTCAAGATTCAGTGATTATGAAGACATGTAATACATGAGAGAATAGATAACAGAAAAAGATTACTAAAATGTAGTATTTACAATTGGATTGTGTCAATATGAATTAGATGATGCTAGAAATGACATTTTTGAAGCCAACTCTAAACTGTATTATTGCAGTTGAGGGACTGAAATAGCAGCTATTAAAAAAGCAAAAAAAAAAAAAAAAGTGAAATCTTTTAACATCAGTATTGGCTAACTACCACATAAGAGAGAAGGCTGAAGTCTTCTCAACAGAACAGAATTCAAGAGTATGACATCACACTTATGTGAAGTACTTTTTACCATTCGGATCACCAAGTTACAGTATAAGTGAAAAAAATGGCCATTAATTGACAAGAACATTCATTAAAAAGCAGTCGTATCTTCCTGAATAAAGCATGGCACAACCATATACAGGAGCACAATGCAACGGAAAGGAATGAGAAATATGTCTATACTACAGTCTGGCACAGATGCCACATGTTAAGTGGGGAAAAAGCCTGATGGCATTAGGGAAGCGCAAATCAAAACTACAAGATACCATCTCGTATCCATTAGGATGACCACTGTGGCTACTATCGAAAAAGAAGGAAACAAATGTTCCCAAGGATGTGAAAAAATTGGAATCCTTTTGCTACACTGGTGGGAATATATCCATAAAACGGTACAGCCATTGTGGAAAACAGTGCACTGGTTACTCAAAATTTTTTAAACAGAATTACCATCTGATCCAGCAATTCCATTCCTGAATACATAACGCAAAGAACTGAAAGTGGGGTCTCAAGGAGGTATTCATACATTCATGTTCATAGCAGCAGTATTCACAACTGCTGATATGTGGAAGCAAACCAAATATTTGCAGCGGGATGAATGAATAAACAAGTGTGGTATTTACATACAATGGAATGCTATTCAGCCTTAAAAAGGAAGAAAATTCTGATACTTTCTGTAACATGCATGAACCCTGAGAACAATATAAGTGAAATTAGGTCAGACAGAAAGACAAATACCACACGATCCCATTAATATATGGAACCTCAAAACAAGACAAAAGCAATTCCTTAGCCAGTATTTTATAATAACTATAAATGGAGTATAAACTTTAAAAAATATTTATCACTACACTGTATACCTGTAACTTACATGATATTTCTTCAATTTGAAAAAAAATGCAATTCCCAAACACTGAAAACAAAATAAAAAACAAAAGAACACTACACATCCAGTGGTAGCAAAATCATGCATTAACTACTCTAAGCAACTTTAAAACACAATAATTTGACTACGTATTCCAAATAAGGATACATAAAAACCTCTTAACACATTTTATTAGTTGGTGGTAGTGTTCATATTATTCTTCTGATACTGAAATACACTGCAGGATAAAACAGTGAGTAATTAGAGTCAAGACGTTTGTCTTAGAAGAAAAAAGAGACACATGCAAGGTTAAAAAGGTTAAACAGAATTCCGTCATCTTGCTTTAGTGTCAGTAATCCGCCATGTGTGCACTGAAAAGATCAATGATCAGCTTAGCAGCAATAAACAACTCCACGGCACAGACTTTAATTACTAAATATTATTTTTTCATTAAAAAAAATCAAGGCCGCTTGGAAAAATGATGATTCCAGGGCTGGGACCAAAAATGTACAACATGAGCCTGGTGTGGTTTGTCATACTAGAAAAAAGAGCAATCAAAGACTTGTGTCTAAAGGATTTAGGAGCCAATTTGAACAGATTTCTATTACACAATGATGGAACAATTTGAGTCTCAATAAGGATCTACAATGAACTGAACCATACAAATACGTTTAAATCCATGAATTCACAATGACACAAATACATATACACAACTTACTGGCTACTTTCGGAGGATGCCACCTCATTATTTTGAAAACTAATATAAAATGTAGCAAGATTAAGCATTTATCCTGCCTTTCCTAAGAGAGTTACAATTCAAGGTAACCAAATAATGAAGGGAAATTGCTCTTTATAGAAATATTCCAGCTAGTAAATGAAGTTACAGAATTAAAATATCAACATTTTTAATACCTAATTAAAGAATGACTCTAAACACTGAGCATTAAGGGATCCAAACATGAAGAAGGACTACTTGCAGCAACACTGACTGACCTAAAGACTATCATACTAAGTGCAGCAAGACAAGGAAAGACATCATATGTTATCACTTCAGCGAAATCTAAAAAATTACACAAATGAACTTATTTACAAAACAGAAACAGACTCACAGATTAAACAAATTTATAGCTACCAAAGGGGAAAAAGGGAGCAGAATAAATTGGAGATTTGGGATTAACAGATACACATTACTATATAAAAAACAGATTTAAAAGTACCTACTATATAGCACAAGGAACTATATTAAATATCTTTTAATAACCTATAATGGAAAGAAGCTGAAGAGAATATGTATCTGATATACACATGGTATATATACCTGAAACACTGAATCATCTATGCTTCAATTTAAAGACTACTAATCCTTATCTGCTACTAACCTACAAAGTCTTCTTGCCAAAAATAAATCAAGCCTGAATCTGATAACGCCTTTAGCTCTAACTAAATTACATTACGTTTACAGCATATACTACGTAGATAAACTACAAAACAGAATAAAATCCAGACTGTGAGTAATTCCACAGGACAAACTAACAATTTCAGCAACAAATAAATTACAAGCAACAACAAAAGATGGAAGAGGAGCCTATAGATTCAAACATGTCACAATGTACGCCCTTGGATCCTGATTCAAAACTGTTAAAATCAAGTAACTATACATACAGAAATACTTAACAGCTAAAATCATATGACATCTTGGGTATGAGGATACACGTAAAGCAAAACTAGCCATGAGTAAAATAACTACTGAAGCTAGATGAGGGTAGAGAGGTTTATTATACTAGTCTCTCTACATGTGGTGGGAAGAATTAAACATGTAAAAATAAATAAGTCCAATTTAATCTCTAAGTTTCACATAATAAAAATGTCTCTTTGATATTAGTCAAACTGTTAAAAATTATGACAATCATGAAAATTTTAAACCAGCTGGATATCTGATTACTTTTTTAAAGTATCTTTCAAAGCACTTCAGTATTTACTGATTCAGTACAAGGACAACTTGAAAGAACTAACTAAAAACTAATAATCATCTAAAGAAACACCTTTTATAGCAAAATCAGTAACAACTGAATACCAAACAAAACCTTACCAATATCAGACAACATCAAAGAGTTAAAGGAGAAAATGGCTAGCTGTATAAATTATATTTTAGAGAGGAAACTATCCCACCTTTTGAAGACTGGGTAGAATTTAGATTCACGTCCTTTGGTGAGCCTCTGTAACTCAAACCACACAAGCAGTAAAACAAACCAAACCATTTGTCCTGCTGTAAACCACATCAAAACTCTGAAAAACAGTTGGGACTGCCAAAACCATTCACTTCCTTAAAAAACAACTTTACCATTCTAGTGTAACCCACAATCAGAATACCAAGATTCTGGATTTAAATAACTAATTTACACGTGGGCTGGCACTTGCCCGCTAACTAAAGTCCCCAGCTGTACAACCCCACCCTCACACAATTCATGTTTGCCTGGGGTGCCCTCCCCCTCTGGTGCTCATCGAC
>SJYC01043148.1:0-22392 GCA_006408675.1 Madoqua kirkii
AAAAAAAAAAAAAATCCTTCTGTAACAACTTGCGAGCAGCATAGCATACAATGCTCAGCTACGTTTTTGGCCCGTATGGATATGACAAATTGCTTTCTGCCATTTAGGCATAAAATCATATGGTCACACCACTACTGGCAGTTCCAGGTTAACCTAAAAAATACTTAAGGTAAAAATGCATGAAGTGAACGCAAAAGCTTCCGAAATCTCCTGACCATGAATTACTCGAGCAAAAACAAAACGGTTAAAAGGCAAGAAACCCTCTGACACTCCCCAGACGAAAAAGGAAAGAGAGGGCGAGGAGAGGCAACAGCTCCTTCCTAATCAAGTTGCAGGACAGCCCTATTACCGTCCGCAGGCAGATGTGGCTTCTCTCTTTCGGCAGAAGCTGTCGTTTTCTTAAAAAAAAAAAACGAGCAGACGGCTGGCAGGATCCGGATGCCCGCGTCTGCCTGCGTCTGTGCACGAAGCCTGGAGCCGCTGGCACCGCGGGGCCAGGGGCCGGGCCGCCGCGACCACCGCGCCGACCCACCGTCCAGCCCGAGCCCTCCTTCTCCACAGCGACCCCCAAAGCCCACCACGCAGCCCACCGACACGCTGTCCAGCCGTCTCCACAGACCAGCCCCTGGGGCCAAGGGTCTGCAGGACATAGGCACCCCCCCCCGCCTCCGCCCTTCAAGGCCGACGGCCCAAAGGCGGGGACCCCTCCCATGGTGGCCCCCGCCCTCCGTGCCGCAGCCGAGGGCCCGCCGGTCGGCCTGCAGCCCCGCGCCCGCCGCCGCGCTGCGCACCAGCCTCACCTCAGAGGCGAATGGCGGGCAGCGCGAAGGCTTCTAGGTCCCAGTGCGACAGCCGCCCGTCCGCTCCGGCGACTCCGGCCCCGGCTCCGCCCCCTGTCCGCCACGCGAACCCCGGCCCGCTGCCCCGGCCCGCCCGGCCTCCCGCCCCCTCAGCCCTCCTCCAGCCCCAGCCGCCCGAGCAGGGTGCGGCCTGCGGCGCCGCAGCCCAACAACGCGCCACCCCATAGGCCCAGCCCTTGCCGCACCGCCCAGCAACCCGTACTGCTATTGGCTGGGCGCGGGCGGCGCCGCGGGGCGGGGCCGAGGCGGCGAGGGGCGCGGCCTGAGCGGGCGGGGTTGCCGCCTGTTGGCAGAGTCGGACTTCGGCCGCCCAGCCCCTGGTCCTGCGGACCGGTCGGGGTCCAGTGCGTGGGGACGGCCGCTCTCAGGCCCACATGCCTCGTCGCTGAAACAGGTCGGGCCGGCGTGCCGGCGGCGCCCGCTCACCCGAAGCCGCTCGATTACTCATTCATTGTCGATGGTCAGGCTTTTGGAGGGCAGGTTTGCAGGACGCGCAGGAGCTCGCTCCAAAGGATCCGTTCCAGGCCCTTCTCGGCCTGAGGCCCCAGGCCTCTCCCTGCCCTACTGTTCCAGCGGACGGACTCTGCCCCTGTGCCCAGTCTGTGCCCCTGTGCCCAGAGTTTGGGGCCGGGCTGGCAGCCAGGGTGGGGCCAAGACAGCGAGGCCTGTGGATCCTGATAAGGCTCCGTCGATGCGGCCGCTGCCTGATGTCCGGAGCCTGGCATGCTGATGCCGGATGAGCGAGAGCACCAGGAACCTTCGCAGAACCAGGGCATCAGTGAGACCAGGCCATCTGCCAGTGACCTGGAGGCGCCTCCCCAAACTGCCCCTCCTGTTGGTCACATAGGAGTCCCCAGAAGACACAGAAGCCATATGAGCCAGCTCCCTTTATACCCATAGAAAGTTGAGGCCCAGAGCTGGGCAGGGAAGGAATAGTGTGGAATCTAGGCCTGCCCTCCCAGCAGGGTCCTCCTTGGCCTGGTCTGTAGAAGGGCCAGGGGCACTCTCCGTGGATAAGAGACAGCGACCTCTGATCTCCTGGAAGCGGACTTGTCTCAAGACAAGACTCAAGATTCTGCACTTTGTTTCCCTTTCACCCAGCAAAAAGGCCTGGCCCACAGGAATATCAGTGGCTTTGCTGAAGGGAGGAGGGGCGTGGACGACCACTGAGCACCTTAAGTGGTGACACAGAAGATATGAAAAAGACCCAGGTCAAACAAAGGTGAAAAATACAACGTGAGACATGGCAACATGGCCCGATAAGCACAGGGACTCAGACTCCCAGAGCTAGAGGGTGAGTTGAGAAGAACAGTCTGGAATGCATAGTGGAAAAGTGAGGTATGGGGTATCAGTGTGGCTGTGAGGCCAACCGCAGCAGTGGGGGCCACACAGTTTATCCTTCTATCCATCGTCCGGAAGTTCTCCCAGGTACGTGGACCAGTGAAAACACTGAAGAGTCCATGTCTCAATGGACTGAACTGAATGTGAAAAACATCAAGTGGATCTGAGCCCTTCAAGGAGTGGGCTTGGTGCCCAGCCCACATCCCTATTCTGGGTGCACGCTACAAGTGGTCCACTCTCCAGGTGCTGTGAGTGTGAGCTGCTAATTGCCACGGATCCCCTTTCTACAGGGTGCTGCCTCACCCAGGAGGTTATCTCCCTGCCTGGACAATAACTGGCTGACCTGGGGTACAAAAGGCTGGTCCCTTCAAAGCAAAACCAAGTATGTAGAATAGTCATACTCCAGAGATTCCCTTAGGTCCACGTTAAAGCTAGTCTCCAGCTGAACCACCTCTTTCCCTTGTTTTTGTCTTGGCATGATCCTAATTCCCCCATTCAGCTTATCCTGAGAACATTCCGTCAGGAAATCCCTTGCACAAGATTCCTCTTCAAAGTTTTGCTTCTGAAGAACACAATCTTAAGAAAACTGCATATAAGAAACACTATCTACACGTTAACACCAAAAAAGTATACAACCCAATTAAGGAACGGGCAAAGGACTTGAATAGACATTTCTCCAAAGATATATAGATGGCCAATAAGCACAAGAAAAGATGCTCAACATCACTAAACATTTTAAGAAATTGCAAATCAAAACCACCATGAGATGCCATTTAACATCCATTAGGACTGCCATTTTATTTTTAAAAAAAAAGAAAAGTATTGACAAGGAGTGGAGAAACTGGAACGCTTGTGCATTGCTGGTGGAAATGGAAAATGGTGCAATCAGTGGGGAAAATGGTGTGGTGGTTCCTCCAAAAGTTAAAGAATTACCATACACCATAGCAGCTCCACTTCGTGGTACATGTGAGACTAACATTTGTACATGCATGTTCATAGCAGCATTATTGACCATAAACAAAAGGAGGAAGCAATTCAAATGTCTTTGATAGACCGATAAACAAAATGTGGTCTGTCCATACAATGGAATAATATTCAGCCTTAAAAAGGAACTGCTGCCACAGGCTACAATATGGATGAATCTTAAAAGACATAATGCTAAGTGAAGCAAGTCAGTCACAAACACACAAATTATGAGTCCACTTGTATGAGGGCCCTGCCAGTGGCCAGTGAATGTCAGTCACGTCCAACCCTGCGACCCCATGGAGATGGAGTATACAGTCCATGGAATTCTCTAGGCCAGAATACTGGAGTGCGGGATTTGGGGACTTGAGTAGTCAAATTCGTAAGACAGAAAGCAGTGTTGCCAGGGGCTGGAGGAGGGGGAATGGGGAGTTCCTATTTAACAGATACAGAGTTTCAGTCTTACAGGATGGAAAGAGTTCAGTGGATGGATGGTGGTGGCAATTCACAGCGTGAATGTACTGAATGCCAGGGAACTGCATGCTTTAAATGGCTAAAATGGTAAACTTACGTACATTTTATAATCATAAAAAGTTTAAATGCTATTAAAGTACACTTTCTTTTTCCAAAAATAAAAAAAGAATAAGGGAAGTGTTGTGTATCTTGTGAGTGATACTGTCTTGTAAGTGAAAATTGCTCACTTGTGTCCGACTCTTTGCAAACCCATGGACTATATAGTTCATGAAATTCTCCAGGCCAGAATACTGGCATGGGCAGTCTTTCCCTTTGGGATCTTTCTAACCCAGGGATCGAACCCAGGTCTCCCACATTGTAGGCGGATTCTTTACCCACTGAGGTATCAAGGAAGTCTCTATGTAAGAGCTTTAAAAAAAAAAAAAAAAAATATTAGACACAAACAACAATGAGAATCAATATCAAACAATGAGATCAGAGAAATCAAGCCACCTGGAGGCAGTTCCCTGGCAGTCCAGGGGTCAGTACTCCGTGCTTCCACTGCAGGCGACATGAGTTCAGCCCCTGGTCAGGGAACTTACATCTTGCGTGCCACAGAGTACAACCAAAAACGTCACCTGAACTCCTTGTGTTGTGCAGGACAGTAAAGGTACTGACTGCTCTAAACTTAGTTAAGAACAGAAATAGACTATACCTTTCCAACTAGAAGAGGGAAATGGCATGCTTGAAAAGAAAAGAAAAGGTTGCACAATCCAAAAGCAAGAAAAAACAAGAGAAAAAGAAAAACACCAGCACAGACGGAACAATACCACAACAGATTTAATTACGTTAAACACAAATGGACAAATCACTGCAGTTAAAAGACAAAGGGTGTCCTATATGCCACCGTTACAGAACAAAAAATTAAAACCATAAACGATAAAGGGAACACGAAACACCTATGACTCAAATCTCACAAAGGCTGAGCAAGACCGCAAAAGACAAATAGCTGTAATGAAATCCCAGTCAAAATACCAACTGAGTTGTCATTAATGGAACTGACTAGATGATTTTAAAACTTACATGGGAGAAAAAACTTACATGGAAACACTAAGAGCCAGAACAGCAAAGACACATTCAA
Source organism: Madoqua kirkii (assembly GCA_006408675.1). Classification (NCBI taxonomy): domain Eukaryota; kingdom Metazoa; phylum Chordata; class Mammalia; order Artiodactyla; family Bovidae; genus Madoqua; species Madoqua kirkii. The sequence goes on from SJYC01043148.1 coordinate 4,759, forward strand.
AGAAAACCATGGACTTACTTTACCAGCTACGAGGACTAACTGTTGTGGTTTAGTCAGTGGGTTGTGTCTGACTCTTGTGATCCCATACACTCCAGCCCACTGGTCTCCTCTGTCCATGGGATTTCTCAGGCAAGAATACTGGAGTGAGTCGCCATTTTCTTCTCCAGGGGATATTCTGGACCCAAGGATCAAACCCACGTCTCCCACGTTGGCAGACAGCTTCTTTACCACTGAGCCACCAAGGAAGCGCATCAGAACTAACTACACAACAGTAATTAAGATAGCCTGGCGTGGGCACAGAAGCAGACAAATGGAACGAACAGAGGCCAGGCACAGACCTGCACGTGTAGAGGCAGACGGCAAGGGGCTTGCAGATGCCTAGGGAAGGGACAGTTTGTCCATGAACAATGCAGGGAAAGGGGGCAGCCCTCTGTGGGGAGGTATGAACATGAATCCTTACCCCGTGCTACGTCCAAAAACCACTTACAGAGTTGGAAAGATATACACGACACGTTACTGATAATATCAAGGCTATATAAATAATTCTTATAGATTAACAGAAAAAGACACACAGGAAAATGGGCAGAAGAGTTGAATACACACTTCACAGGAGACAAAATCAAAATGGGTAATAAATGTGAAAATGTGCTCAGCCTCATCAGTAATTGTTTAGTCACTAAGTTGTATCAGATTCTTTGCAACCCCATGAACTGTAGCACACCAGGCTTCCCTGTCCTCCACTATCTCCCAGCGTTTGCTCAAGCTCACGTCCAATGAGTGAGTGAAGTTGCTCAGTCGTATCCGACTCTTTGCGATCCCATGGATTGTAGCCTACCAGGCTCCTCCGTTCATGGGATTTTCCAGGCGAGAATACTGGAGTAGTTTGCCATTTCCTTCTCCAGGGGATCTTCCTGACCCAGGGATTGAACCCAGGTCTCTCACATTGTAGGCAGATGCTTTACCATCTGAGCCACCAGGGAAGTCCAGTAGTAAGTAGCTAAATGCAAATTAAAGCTGTAATTATACATCCACCAGATTGGCAAAGATGGAGAAAAGTCGACAATTATGCGTGTTAACAAGGATGTGGAACCACCGATCTCTTACTGCAGAATTCTTGGGAAACCGTGGAAGGCCCTGATGTCCCAAGAGTCCTGAGCACACACCCCAGAGAAGCTCGTGCACACGTGGGTCAGAAACACAGTTAAGACTGTGGCTAGCGGCACTATCTGTGATGGTCCCAAACTGCAAACTAAGCGTCCATCCACAGTAAAATGGATCCATGAACTACGACACCATCAACAGAACAGTTTTCTACAAGAAACTACACCTATGCACAGCAACCCAGATAAACCTGGAAGGCACGACACGCAGAAGCCAGATGCCACGCTTGCGTGGGCGTGACTCCACTCACGCAGGTGCCAAACAGGAAAGCACGGACAGAGGCAGGCTCCGTGGTGAAGTAGGAGGCCCCCACAGCCAGGGAGACAGGAGGGGCGGCGCCGAGCTGGGGAGGGCACGGGGCCGGTCCCCCTCATAGCAATGCTGCGCTGTATATCTCTGCGTGGTTCTCTTTTCTGAATGCGTTTTATTCCACAGGAAATGAAAGGGAAAAGGAGGCGCCTCAGCTCTGAGTAGCGCAGGGTGTGGCCAGGATGCAGCTGGAGGGGGGCGCGGGGCAGCCATCAGGCACCTCTGAGGTTTCTGAGGGCGGCAGATGGGTCAGGGCTCTCTGCGCCCTGTGACTCTCCCTCCCCATCGCGTGCTGGTAGCCCGGGGCCCTGACAGGGAGGCTGCCCGGCCAGGGGCTCCAGGCTGCCAGGTCGCAGCCAGAAGTGGGCTCCTGTCCTCCCTCACCGCCTCTCCTCTAGGGAGGCGGCTTTGTCCATCACCAGCTCCCTCTCCTGATGTTCCCTGGGTGGCCCTGCCATCCCCTCCAGAAGCCAGCCCAGTGCCGCCCGGCTGGACAAGAAGCCCCTTGGCCCCAAGCCGAGGCCCCTGGTGCTCAGCAGGGGCTGCTGGAAGCACCCGCCCCCCCAACCCAGGTCAGCAGGGGGCGTCCACGCCATGGACCCAGAGTTGGGTGGGGGCAGGGAGCAATCCCGGTTTGTTTCGTCAGGTCTCTTCCGGTTCTAAAAGCATGTTTTTGCTATAAAAAATCACTGTTAACAGAAGTTACAGGGGCTCTCTGCACTCTTTCTGATCAACTGCAGGAAGAGTAAAACCAGTCTCAGTGCTTGGCTTGGAGGCGCTCTCAAAGCAGCTGGGGCCTCTTCCCAAGGGCAGGGACTGAACCACCTCTGGACTCAACCCACGGGCTGGGCAGGTCGGCAGAGCCTCTCTGAGCCTCAGCTTCCCTGTCTGTAAGGTGAGGGGCAGCACAGCCCCTCGAGTGGGCCTCCCGGCGGGCCTACCCACAGACTGGGGCTGGGAGGGCAGAGAAGCGAGGTGGGTGGGTCTTGTCCTCTGCCACTCCCCCCAGCTTTGTCCCCCTCACCAGGTGAAGGCAGGTCTGGAAGCCTGGGGGGTGCAGATTAACCAGACACCCCACAATGCCTATCCGAGCCTGCTGGGCAGACGCCAGGGTCTGGGCTCAGCAGCAAAGGACAGATCACACAGCTGGCACACACACCCAGGCCACTCTGTGCCTTGGTTTTCTCACCTGTGAAACGGTCTGCCTGGGGCTAGGGGAGCAGCAGCTTAAGTCAACTGTGCAGCTTAGCGCCTCGAGTACAGGAAGTGCTTGGTGCTAACCAGCTCCCAGCCAACGTGGGGAACAGAACCTTCCAGCAGGTCTGGGACACCCCCACCTCCACATCAGAGGACCACATCTGGTGCCCCATCCACTGGCCCCAACCCGCACACTCTAGCAACTGAGGCCTTGAGCTTGCATGGTCCACAGAGCTGGGCAGCTGTCCTGGCAGGCCCTGTGCTGGGCCTCCGGCAACAACAGGCCCCATCTGTCCAGGCGGCCAGCAGAGAAGCCCCACACCTTCCAGCTCAGGCTCTTCAAACACGAGCTGGCTCCCAAGCAGCTGCACGCCAGCTAAAAGCAGCAGCGTCCTGTGGCAGTCCCCAGCTCAGGAGACCCCGAGCCCTCTGACTCAGTCCCCACTTGAAGCGGTGGCCACGTGGAACGGTGTGCCTCCGGGGTTCAGGGCAGAGCGGGTGAAGGAGGGCAAACTGCTCGCTCCCTACTGATGCTGGGGGAGGAACACCAGGACTCCCAAGCCCCAGACCCCCCAGTGGGGGTGACCCTGAGTGACCCCAGGTCACCCAGAGGCCGTGACCGCCTCCCCACCCCCATCCCCAGGGGCTAAAGTGGGAAACATCTGCAGAGCTGGTGCTGGACACCCGGTTTCTGGAAGCAGACGGCCGCGGTCTTCCCCACCAGAGAGCCGACATCTCTGCCCAGGCCCCTCTCTGCTCCTCTGACCACCACCTCAACCAAGATGTGCCCCAGGGCAGAGGACGGGCACGTGAATGGCTTTCTCCTGGGACCTCTAATCAGTGCCAGGGGGTGCAAGTGCTCTCGTGGCCTGGGTTTTACACAGCAAATTCCTCTTTCCTAGCAAAAGAGGGCGGTGTGGAGGATCAAATGGCCCTGGGTTCCCTGGCAGCCCTGACACCAGCTGAGCTTGTTTTTATGGAAAAAAAAAGAAAAGAAATTTACCCTGGATGGTCACGCCAGGGAGACCAGCCTGCTGGAATCCACGACAGGAAGCACAGAGGTACCCAGGGCTGGCCTGCACTGAGTATGGACCAAAGCATCTGGGCGTCTGGTTCCATCGTCCCCACCCATCCTTGGCCTGCAGGGGGCCCACTCTTCCCACTGCAATGTAGCCATCACTTTTTCCAGTAAGCCTTCCTGGAACCCCCAGCTGGGTCCCAAGCTCCCAGCCCCTGCAGACCCTACTGCCGAGGACAGTGGATGCTGGGAGAGCCTCCTGCCCAGCTGTCTCCCAACTGCTGGTTAATCCAGCAAATGACTCAACTAGAGACATGTGGGGCCTTCAGCTCTGCAGCCTCACTGCCCCGGACAGGACTCAGGGCAGCAGAATCCGGCCCTCCACATACAGGCTTGGACAGGACTCTGGGGTCCTGTCCTGTGACCAACTGTGCACCCAGAGCAAGCCATTTAGCAACCTGTGCCTAGAATACAAGACCATCATTTAGGGCGCGCTGACCTGCCGAGGTCACTGCTCAGACCCTGGAGCGGGTACTCAGTCAGCCCTGGCCACGGAGCCACGGTCATCTGTGCTTTATTGCTCAGCGCCGGCCCCACACGGAGCCTGTGCTGTAACGTTCCTGAGGGGTCCAGCCCCTGTCCCCCCACCCCAAATACGGCAGCCCTGCTCAGTGCAGGGTGGGTGTGCTGGGGGACCTCCACTCCTGTCCATGAAGTCCAGCCTGGGCTCAGTCCTGGGCCCCTGGGCAGTGCCCAGGGTGAGATGAGAGAGCTCCACCCCATCCTCTGGGGCCCAGGGCCCGGCCTGGCCACGGGACCCAGCCTGCTGGGTGGGGCCTGGCCTTGAGATTCCTCTGAGATGTCCGCTGGGGAGGCCCAGCCTCCCATGTGGGCCAGCCTCCTCCCGCGTGGCCTGGGGCGCAGTGCCGAGCAGCACAGGCGTCACCTGGGCCTGGCGTAGCCGTAGGGGTGCCGCAGCAGCAGGCTCTGGTGGCCGGGCAGCACGTGGGTGTGGTAGTGTTCCACCAGGCTGCCCACACTCACAAACAGGACCTCGCCCTCCAGGTAGAACTTCGAGTCCTGGGGTGGAGGGGCAGGGTCAGGGGGGGTGCTGGCCGCAGGCCTGCTCTGTGAAATGGGGGGCTCGGCAGCAGTGCCTGCCCAGGGGGTGCCAGCAAGGTCTGCAGATAAGCCTAGGGCCAAGGGCGGGTCACCCCATCTCCTCTGGGGTCCGTGGGGGACAGAGCTGGGCCGGGAGTGGGGGAGGGGAGGGGGGAGGCGTGTCTGGAGGCGCAGGCCTCTGAGTGCCCACTGCCTGCACTCCACCAGGGAGGCTCCCAGGACCCCAGGCAGGCCCCAGAGCAGCTTCCCCTCCCGCCCGGAGCCCGCCGAGAGGCAGCCTGCTCACCTTCTCAAAGATGCGGTAGTTCCTCACTTTGCTGGAGGTCTCATCCCACACGACAGAACCTGCAGGGAGAGAAGCACGCAGCACAGGGCTCGCTCATCCTGGGAAGACGATGACCTTAGAACCCGAGTGGGCCCCTCAGAGGCCGAGCCAGTGGGCAGCAGAGTCAAGGCTGGGGCCGTGGGGGAGGGCGGCCCCACACACGGAGAGCAGGGTCGCAACGGGCAGCCTCGCCCCGGGGCTCCTGCCCTCAGTCAGGTGAGGCGTGAGTGACAGCAGCGTGTCTGGTCCATGCTGGGACCGCCCTGATGGTCACGGGCAACGGAGGCTCAGTGCGGCCACACAGTCACCCTTGGGGGCCAGGCAGAGCCAGCAGACGTCCCACCAGGCTCACCACCCTCAAGAAGCCCCCTTTCAAGGTACAGGAACAGGAGCCCCACCCTTTCCTTCCTGCCTAGTACCGTGCTAAGGGGTGGGCATCACTCCCGATGGTGACGTGACCCCCAGGCCCACTTTCCTGGGTGCCTACCTTCCCCAACTTGGTGGAGGAGTTCCGGATGCAGTAGAGACCGTCCTGGGGCACCCCCCGGGAGCTCGTGGCCTTGAAGAGCCTACAAGACACAGTTGCGTGGAGGAGAGCCGCCCACAGGCAGCTCTCAGGGACCCTTCAGGCCCATCTACCTCCCCCATTCCGAGAGCACTGGGGGCCACGGGGGCAGATGCACAGAGCCCAGGAGTAAAAGGCAGGAAGACCTGTGGCAGGGGCAGGGGGCCCCGGCAGAGATCCGCAGGTCTGCCACAACAAGGCCATGGAGAAAGGTAAACTGCACACTGACCTCTCCACCTCGCAGGACTCTGTGGTGTTAATGAAGACTGAGCTGGGCAGTGGCACCTGAGTGGTCAAGGTCAAGGGTCAGGATCAGGGTCATGGCCCGAGACCGGGGCTGGGGGGCGCCCTCCTCCCCACTGGCTGCCGGGCTGTGCTGGGAGCCAGGCATTTGCACTGGGTTCGACCCTCTAGCCCCAGAGTCCCCAGCTTTCCGGCAACCCCCCACCCTGCCCCCCAGCAACTGAGATGCGGGCACCCCCCACACCCAGCCTCGCCTTCTCATAGTCATCGTCGGAGCCCTCCCCGCCAGCGTCCGCCTGAGACATGTCAGTCTGCACAAGTTTCCGGGGTTTTTCAAAGGAGAAGCTCCTGAAACTCTGCCCGTCGGGGGGTGATCGCCTGGGAACGAGACAAGAAGAGGGAGGCCAGTCAGACGTGGGACAATGCCCTGCTTTCCTCGGTGACCCCCTCTCGCCCTCTGAGCAACCACACTGAGCCTTGGAACCCAGGGGGTCCGGTGCCTGAAGTCCCGGCAGCTGTCAAAGGCTTGTGACCGTGGAGCTCCAGGGCCTGTCTCTTATACACATCTCCCACCAGGCTCACCACCCTCAAGAAGCCCCCTTTCAAGGTACAGGAACAGGAGCCCCACCCTTTCCTTCCTGCCTAGTACCGTGCTAAGGGGTGGGCATCACTCCCGATGGTGACGTGACCCCCAGGCCCACTTTCCTGGGTGCCTACCTTCCCCAACTTGGTGGAGGAGTTCCGGATGCAGTAGAGACCGTCCTGGGGCACCCCCCGGGAGCTCGTGGCCTTGAAGAGCCTACAAGACACAGTTGCATGGAGGAGAGCCGCCCACAGGCAGCTCTCAGGGACCCTTCAGGCCCATCTACCTCCCCCATTCCGAGAGCACTGGGGGCCACGGGGGCAGATGCACAGAGCCCAGGAGTAAAAGGCAGGAAGACCTGTGGCAGGGGCAGGGGGCCCCGGCAGAGATCCGCAGGTCTGCCACAACAAGGCCATGGAGAAAGGTAAACTGCACACTGACCTCTCCACCTCGCAGGACTCTGTGGCTGTCTCTTATACACATCTGCATCTCATCCTATGGCCACGGGACCCAGCCTGCTGGGTGGGGCCTGGCCTTGAGATTCCTCTGAGATGTCCGCTGGGGAGGCCCAGCCTCCCATGTGGGCCAGCCTCCTCCCGCGTGGCCTGGGGCGCAGTGCCGAGCAGCACAGGCGTCACCTGGGCCTGGCGTAGCCGTAGGGGTGCCGCAGCAGCAGGCTCTGGTGGCCGGGCAGCACGTGGGTGTGGTAGTGTTCCACCAGGCTGCCCACACTCACAAACAGGACCTCGCCCTCCAGGTAGAACTTCGAGTCCTGGGGTGGAGGGGCAGGGTCAGGGGGGGTGCTGGCCGCAGGCCTGCTCTGTGAAATGGGGGGCTCGGCAGCAGTGCCTGCCCAGGGGGTGCCAGCAAGGTCTGCAGATAAGCCTAGGGCCAAGGGCGGGTCACCCCATCTCCTCTGGGGTCCGTGGGGGACAGAGCTGGGCCGGGAGTGGGGGAGGGGAGGGGGGAGGCGTGTCTGGAGGCGCAGGCCTCTGAGTGCCCACTGCCTGCACTCCACCAGGGAGGCTCCCAGGACCCCAGGCAGGCCCCAGAGCAGCTTCCCCTCCCGCCCGGAGCCCGCCGAGAGGCAGCCTGCTCACCTTCTCAAAGATGCGGTAGTTCCTCACTTTGCTGGAGGTCTCATCCCACACGACCAGAACCTGCAGGGAGAGAAGCACGCAGCACAGGGCTCGCTCATCCTGGGAAGACGATGACCTTAGAACCCGAGTGGGCCCCTCAGAGGCCGAGCCAGTGGGCAGCAGAGTCAAGGCTGGGGCCGTGGGGGAGGGCGGCCCCACACACGGAGAGCAGGGTCGCAACGGGCAGCCTCGCCCCGGGGCTCCTGCCCTCAGTCAGGTGAGGCGTGAGTGACAGCAGCGTGTCTGGTCCATGCTGGGACCGCCCTGATGGTCACGGGCAACGGAGGCTCAGTGCGGCCACACAGTCACCCTTGGGGGCCAGGCAGAGCCAGCAGACGTCCCACCAGGCTCACCACCCTCAAGAAGCCCCCTTTCAAGGTACAGGAACAGGAGCCCCACCCTTTCCTTCCTGCCTAGTACCGTGCTAAGGGGTGGGCATCACTCCCGATGGTGACGTGACCCCCAGGCCCACTTTCCTGGGTGCCTACCTTCCCCAACTTGGTGGAGGAGTTCCGGATGCAGTAGAGACCGTCCTGGGGCACCCCCCGGGAGCTCGTGGCCTTGAAGAGCCTACAAGACACAGTTGCGTGGAGGAGAGCCGCCCACAGGCAGCTCTCAGGGACCCTTCAGGCCCATCTACCTCCCCCATTCCGAGAGCACTGGGGGCCACGGGGGCAGATGCACAGAGCCCAGGAGTAAAAGGCAGGAAGACCTGTGGCAGGGGCAGGGGGCCCCGGCAGAGATCCGCAGGTCTGCCACAACAAGGCCATGGAGAAAGGTAAACTGCACACTGACCTCTCCACCTCGCAGGACTCTGTGGTGTTAATGAAGACTGAGCTGGGCAGTGGCACCTGAGTGGTCAAGGTCAAGGGTCAGGATCAGGGTCATGGCCCGAGACCGGGGCTGGGGGGCGCCCTCCTCCCCACTGGCTGCCGGGCTGTGCTGGGAGCCAGGCATTTGCACTGGGTTCGACCCTCTAGCCCCAGAGTCCCCAGCTTTCCGGCAACCCCCCACCCTGCCCCCCAGCAACTGAGATGCGGGCACCCCCCACACCCAGCCTCGCCTTCTCATAGTCATCGTCGGAGCCCTCCCCGCCAGCGTCCGCCTGAGACATGTCAGTCTGCACAAGTTTCCGGGGTTTTTCAAAGGAGAAGCTCCTGAAACTCTGCCCGTCGGGGGGTGATCGCCTGGGAACGAGACAAGAAGAGGGAGGCCAGTCAGACGTGGGACAATGCCCTGCTTTCCTCGGTGACCCCCTCTCGCCCTCTGAGCAACCACACTGAGCCTTGGAACCCAGGGGGTCCGGTGCCTGAAGTCCCGGCAGCTGTCAAAGGCTTGTGACCGTGGAGCTCCAGGGCAGGGGGGGGTTGGGGGGGTGGGGGGCATCCGTGCTGACCGCTCTGGGGCAGCAGGAATTGCCTGAGGCCCAGAAGCCTGAGCTGGGATCACTGGCCCGGGGTGTCCTGAGCTCTGGACGCTGCGGGAAAAGGCCCCAGTCTGAGGGCCGTCTCCCTGCCACGGACCAGCCCTGTGCCCTCAGCCAAGCCACGCTCCCCTGACAGCCACTGAGAACAGATGCCAACAGCCCGAGCCAAAGGGACACGCCCTCACGAGAGGCCACGTGCTCCTAAGCCTCCAGGGCTCCAGGGAGGACTCAGGGAGGCCACCCTGGGCGGGCCGCCAGGCCTGTGAGCGGCTGTGCTGTGGCGCTCGGGGCCAGGCCCAGAGCCTGACACAGGGACTCAGCCTGCGACTCTGCGACCCCTCACAAGACAGAACCACCAGAGACGGGCACGGCGCTGACAGAGCCCTGGGGAGGGCGGGACACAGTCAAGGGCGCCCGGGGAGAGCCGGGCGGGAGCATCCACTCGGGCATTGCCCCGTGGACCCAGAGCCTTCACCGCCAAGGCCCCCGGGCTGGGGCTGCCATGACACACGTGTCTCCCGGCACTGCCCGGCAGTGAAGCCCATGCGGCCTGGAGCAGGCCTCAGGGGCAGCTGGACAGTCCAGGCAGGAGGGCAGTCAAGGAGCCTTGCTCCCCTCGTGCCAGGGCCACCTGGCACCCACATGGGCTGAGAGCCAGGGGCAGGGAAACGGGGCCACCAGAGGGTAAACATGCCAGGGAGGGGTGTCCCGGGCCAGGGGGTCCCATGCCACACAGACTCACTGGAGGTGCGGGAGCACCGGCTTCTCTGGCCGGGGCAGGACAGGAGGCCGGTCTGCAGCCTCAGGCATGGGCAGCTTCAGCGGAGGTGGCCGTGGGGCCACGGGGGGCACACGGGGTCCAGGCCTGGCCGGCTCCCCCAGGGGTTCTCTTCTACCATCTTCAGGAACTTGGGCTTGTTGGCTGGCACAGGCGGGGGCTCGGGGGCAGGCGACCCCCGGGGGGACAGGTGGAAGGACTTGAGCTTATCACAGTTCCAGGAGGCAGCCATGGCTGTGCTGGAGGGGTTGACCCCATGCGCCGGGATCCGGGGCTCCAGGCTGGGGCTGCTGTTCTCAGGAAAGCAAGGGGTTTTCCGGAGGCCGGGCCCCGGGGGCAGGATGTTGGGCGGGGGGTCGCTCATCCTCCGGGAGACAGCAGGCACCCTGGAACCGGGCTCCAGCCACCGCAGGGCCGGTGGCTCCCGCCTGGAGTCCTCGGGGGCCGGGCCAGTGTCCGGGAGGCCACGCTTAGGGGGTGGGGGTGGCAGCAGGGGACCTGGACCCTTGGAGGTGAAGGAGTGGGCACGGGGCACCTCAGAGAAGACTGGCTTTCTGGGCGTGGGCACAGGGGGCGGAGGGTAGGCCGGCGGGTGAATCAGGGCGTCTGCAGAGCAAAGAGAGCCACGTGGTAAGTGGGTGTCCCCTGCTGGAGGCTGCAGCTGCACCCCCTCGGGGGGCAGCGGACAGCCAGGGCCCCTGCCCCGCAGCCTGGCCGCCTCATGGCCTCCATGCCCGGCACTCCTGGTGTGGCCTTCCTTCTGGGTCTGGCCCACCTCACGCCACTGGGCCCACCCCAGCCGCCCTCCGAAGCCTGGGCAAAACTTCCTGAAGCCCAGCTGCCACATCAGGTTCCTGGAGTGGGACGCAAGAGAGAGAGACTAGGAAGCCTCCCAGGATTGGGCTCAGAGGGCGGCTGGGACTCCCACCGACAGGCGAGGAGGAAGGGCGGGAGCTGGCTGGGGGGTGACAGGTTGGGTCTGCTCATGACACGTTTAAGCTGCTGCAAGAGACTTAGTGGACGCTGAGAGGACTTGATGCTTTTGAACTGTGCTGTTGAGGAAGACTCTCGAGAGTCCCTTAGACTGCAAGGAGATCCAACCAGTCCATTCTAAAGGAAATCAGTCCTGAATATTCATTGGAAGGACTGACGCTGAAGCTGAAGCTCCAATACTCTGGCCACCTGATGCGAAGACCTGACTCATTGGAAAAGACCCTGATGTTGGGAAAGATTGAAGGCAGGAGGAGAAGGGGATGATAGAGGATGAGATTGTTGGATGGCATCACCAACTTGATGGACAGGAGTTTGAGCAAGCTCCAACAGAGAGTGATGGACGGGGAAGCCTGGCGTGCTGCAGTCCATGGGATCGCAGAGTCAGACCTGACTTGAGAGACTCAACAACAACGATGAGAGCTAAGAGGAGGCCCTGAGGGGACTAAGGAAGGCAGAAGTCAAGGTCATTGGAGAAGAGGTCAAGGAACAGGTAGGCGGGGTGGAAGAATTGGGCCAAGTCCCTGGGGATAATGAAAGTGAGAAGGGCGAGAGGAGCTGGGGGAGGAGAATGGGGTGGGGGAAGGACTAGTGAGCAAGGAGACAGAAGGCAGGGGGCTGAGAGATGGGGACAGACAGCAGAGGCGGGAAGCGGCAGGGCAGAGGCTGGGACGGGGCGTGGCCCTCCCACAGCCCTCCTGCGTTCCCAGTGATGCGGGTGCAAGCCCGCTGCCCCGGCTTTGGGAGGCAGGGCTGGGTGGGGCGGTGGGTGACCACACGGCCACCAGAGGTGCTCACAGAGGGCTAGCCTTCCTGTCCCCGGCTCAGCCAGGGCCTGGCTAAGTATAAGGCCCCCCCGGCTTATCCCTGAACTGCCCCTCTCCCACCCCAGGATAACTGGAGGAGATCAGAGACCAGAGCCAACCTCTCCTGGTCTGATCCTCCAAACCCTTGAGCCGAAGGAGGAAAACGGAGGTCTGAAGTGGAGACGGTCAGGCCAGAGGCCACCCAGAGCCGTACCCGGATGACCACTCCCACACTGGGGGCTCTGTCCAGCCCCCAGGCCCTGCTCTCCACCCGAAGCACTACCCAAGCCGCAGGCCCGCCCCACCTACCCTCGGGCCTCCCGGGCTCAGGGGAGTCGGGCTCCAAGTATGAGTCGTCCTCGTCGTCATGCTCGTAGTCTGCGGGGCAGACGGGGCGTCAGGCCCGAGGCTGCCGGGCAGGGCCCTCCGAATCCCACCCGCTCAGGGAGGCAGGGGCCAGGATAGGGACCCCAGACCCAGGACACTCAGGCTGCCTGGGAAAACCCAAGGGGCAGAGCAGGCCAGTCAGCAATGCCTCCCTCCTGGCAGCAGCCAGCTGTGCAGGGGCCGGGCTGGGCCCCTGGACGCATCTTACCTTCACTGTCTGTGGGGTGCGGAGACAGGCTGATGTCCACCGGCCGCTCGATGGCGCCGTAGAAGCTATCCGTGTCCGAGCTGGAGTCGCTGAGAGTGGGGCAGGCAGTGAGGACAGGGCAGGGGGCCTCCCGCACTCACACTCGCGGGCGGACACGCAGACAGATGCCAACGCGGAAGTGGGAATGCAGACACAGCAAAGACATGAAGAACCCGCGCAGAGACGTGTGGACACAGAAAGAGCTGGACACACACAGGAGACTGGAGCGGGCGGCGACCGCCTCCTCAGCCCCACTGTGGCTCCCTGACTGCCCAGCCCGGCGCCAGGCCTCAGGGCTCAGGCAGGGGCCCGCGGGAATCCTCATCTCTGAAAGGACCGGGCAGATGCTGTTCCCACGCACAGAGCCCCTCTGCTTGCTGAGCCAGCCTCCCCACGCAGTCAGCAAGACCCAGACGGGCTGGCCCACCACCCTGGGGACTCACTCCCCCGTGAAGGGGGCTGGGAACCCAAAGGACTAAGCCACTACAAATCCAGGCCTCCTGGCTGGACAGGTGAAACCACGGCCTCTCCCACACAGACGCCCCTGACAGGCGCACGCACACAGGCTTGCACACTCGGGGGCACGCCCCACACACACGCGGCCCAGGTGGTATCTGGAGAAGAGCCTTCAAGGAGGAGACCCTGGGCCCAGCCCCCAGGGGTTTGTGGGCCAGCTCACAGTCCTGGCCCGGCCGAGGGATGCCCGGCCGAGGGATACCCCGGCGCCGCCCACCCCGGCGCCACCCACCCCGGCGCCGCCCACCTGGCGTCCAGAGGCAGCTCCTTCTTGTCCTGGAAGTGGCCAATCTCCTTGCGCAGCAAGGCCATCCAGCTCTGCAGGTGAGCCAGGGCCTCAGCCGGCAGGACCCGCCCGCACCTGCCCTGCCCTCCCCACCGGGGCTGGTCGGCATCGACCCCCAGGGCCTGCCCTTCTGGTGCTGTGGCCCTCCACCGGCCACCCAGGGCTCCTCCTGAGACCACCACCCTGAACGCAAGGGCCTGCATGGGGGCCGTGCCCGCTCCTCGCCCCAGCACCTTGCGCTCATCCTCAGAGGAGGCGGAGAAGAGCCACGTGCGGTGCTTCTTGCTGATGTGGACGATCTTGAAGGGAAAGACGTTGTTGGACGTCGTCTCCTCAGCCGCCCGCATCACCCTGAGGGCAGTACCAGTGGTCACTATCTGCTCCCTGCCCACAGGGACCGCCTGAGGACAGACCGGCCCCTGGACAGGCCTTGGCCCCCAGCACCACGTCCCGAGGGACACGGTCATCCTCCCCCAGCCCCCATGCTGGGGGCCTGGGTGCTTGCAGCAGAGGGAAGCATGTGGGCAAGGGCGGGCGGTGAGAGACAGTGTCAACCCAGGAGGGCTTCCAGGAAACAGTGGTGCAGGGCTCTGAGTCAAGGACATGCCACCCTCGCTGCCCCCCACAGCGAGACTTTACTTGGATGCCTGGGGCCCCGCCTAACCCCTGGCCTGCCTGCTGGGGGACCCTCACAGGGCTCAGGTCAGCCTCGGCCCCACCCCTGTTCCTAGGCAGCGTGCCCCAGAGCACTTCAGAAGAGTGACTGTGGCTGTTCTCGCAGCCGAGACGTGGGGTTCAGGGAATGATCACATCTGCCGGGGACATGCGGTCAGGCTGGGCACCGGGGCAGGTGCCATCAGGGGGCCTGGACCATACCCTGGGGCAAGGCGGCACCCCCACCAGGCTCTAGGCGGCGTGTCTGGGGAAAAGAACTGTCCCTCCAACTCCTGTCATTATGGCACAGAGAGACAAATAGAAAGAAGAGCACTTAGAGAATCTGAGTGTCTGGCTATTTCCTGGCTAACCTGGCCAAGCCCCTTAACCTTCTGGAGTCTCAGCTACTTTATCTGTAAAATGGGGACAGCAACGTCATCCCTGATTATCATACAGAACTGTTGTGAGGACTAAATATCAGAATGTACAAAAAATGTATTTAAATACCCGACATGATTATTGTCTTCCCAAGCTATAGATTTGCACTTTATGAAAATAGTTGTATAAAAAAAGAAAGATTCATACCAGAAAAAATATTCCAGGTGCAGGGAAAAAAAAAATGTCCCTCTTCAGAGGACCCCAGAGCTCCACGCCCCCTGTGCCCGATGGCAGCCACAGGGCCCTGGAGCCTCCCCTGTCCTCCGCCTGCAGACCTGGTACTGGGCTGGAAGCCAGGATGTGCACAAAGGCCCAGAATCACTTCCCAAGGGTCCCCGTCCTGCCACTGACACCATGGGACCCATGGGTTCTCCCAGGCAGCCAGGGCCAGGCCCTCCTCAGGGGACCAGAGTGTAGTGAGCCCAAGGCCTGGGTGGTGTGACCCCAAGACCTAGAGCCAGGAATCACACCCTGCAACACAGGTCTCCGAGGCTGAGGGCAGGCCCGCACACGCCAACACGCCCCATCCCATCCGGGCGCCTGGTCCACGGCCTAGCGGACCATTAGTCACAAAGCCCCTGGGGGGCAGGCTCGTGGCCGATTAAAGCCCCAGCGCACAGCCTGGGCCAGCAGGCTGGGCTCCCGGCCAGGAGGCGGCAGTGGGGGAGCGGGCGAGGCGCGGGGAGGAAGGAGGGCTTGAGGGAGAGTTCCAACACTGGAGGAGGCCCTCGCCTCGCCCCCAGGCCCTTGGCCAAGCCTGAGGGCTGGCTTTCAGGAGAGGAGGGACTGGCAGAGGTGGGGCTGGTCCAAAAGGCTGGGGTTGCAAACAGGAAGGCCTGGACTCGCCTTAGGGGGAGCCGGGGAGAGCTGCTGGCCCCGGCGGCCAGCAGCACGGTCAGCAGGGCACTTACCGATTGTAGCCGCTCAGCGAGAAGGCGCCCTGCGGCGAGGCAGATGTGCTGCTCTTGAAGTAGTAGATACAGCGTTTGTGGATGACCACAAAGCGCAGGGGCCCTGTGGGCAGGCAGAGCAGGTGAGCATCAGTCCTGGGCAGGCCCCACTCTGGGGACCATGCCCAGAGGCCCAGGATGGCTCCAGGCCAGAGTTAAAGGGGCAGCAGGTTGCTGGGCATGCAGGTCCCTCCAGGGGCAGGGTGAGATTCAGGGGACTGTGTGACACCTAGGAACAAGGACTAAAGCTGGCTCAAGGAAGGGCAGAGACGGGGCCAGCAGCCAGGGGAGCCAGAGCCACCTTGCTGGTGCTGCCCAGCTGCTGGGAGGTGGTGGAACGAGGGTGGGGGCAAAAACCCCAGAGATGCTGCCAACAAGAGTGCCCCACCCCTGCTGCCCAACATGGAGCCCCATCCCTGAGCAGCTCTTTCTAGGCCCGGGAGCAGCTCAGCTGCAGGCCCTCGTTGGAGCCTCCAGTAAGGGAGAAGGAAGACACCAAACCAGTCAGCCTGGGGCACCTCAACCAGGCAGCACAGGGTCAGGGAGTCCCTGGCAGAGGGCACAGTTTGAGCAACCCCATGGGACCTCGCAGCTGGTCAGAGGGATGAACAAGGCCCTGATGCTCTTGGGCCTTCAGTGTCTCGAAGCCCAGCACCTCTCAGGCCTGGGGGCTCCCGCTCTCTCAGTCTGCTGTCCTAGGGACCAGAGCCCCGGTCTCATGAAGCCCTCCAGAGACCCAGCACCCAGACGGGTGTTGGCTTGGCACATGGGTTCACTATGGACAGAGTGACTGGTTCACTGAACACTGAACTGATAACAGTGAGGGCATCATCCAGGAACCAGACCTACCAGACCAACAAGGGCCCACAGCTCCCGGCCACGGGCTGAAGCTCCCTGGCCAGCTGGTCGGCACTGTGTGTCCCATGCTCTCCAGTGTCCCCCAGCTGCATCACCACAGACCCTCCCACAGCCCTGGGGGCTAAAAAGGGCAAGTTCTGGGCCCTGGGGTGCATGAGCAGAGACAGACGGGAAACTCCAGAGGGCCCATGGCGAGGAAGGAAGCAGAGGCCCAGGAAGGCTCAGCCCAACCCCCGGGACCTCCGTTCCTGCCCCCCCACCTCCACCCAGGAGACTCACATTTGAGTAGCTGCAGCTGGGTCCCGCCCTTCTTGTGCAGGAGCCGGCCTTGGCCACACCCCCAGGCATGGTGAGCAAGTTCTGCGCACCGATGGCCTTCATAGGGACAGGCCAGTGCGTCTCTTCGGCCGCCATGAAGCTACAATACAAAGGGAAGGAGACATGTCTTAGCTGGGGAGGAAACACACTATTGCCGGCCGCAGCCACAACAACCGTGTGTTGGCTTGGCTGGGATACATCCCATCAGCCTGGGGCATCACTCAGGAAGGGACCACATAGTGCAGTCACAGGGGACAGGCTGCCTGCCTAGGGGTTCACACAGGACCCTCCATCCCAGGACCCCACTCCATGGCCTCTTCTTCCTGTTCCAGCCGCTCTCCCAGAAATCTGGCAGGCTCTTCCAGTCTCACACTTCCAGCCTGCACCTGGAATGACTGCCACCCCTCCTCACATGGAGAACTCCTACTCGTCCCTCAAATCGCAGATTCAGAGTGCCCTCCTCTGTGAGGCACCTCAGTGTGAGGCCCAGTCACATTCCGGCCCACCCTCTACTCCTGGTCCCTCTGAACTGCACCCCCCACCCTGTGCTGTTATCTCCAGCGCCTGGCCCCATCCCAACTGCACTTGGTCCCTCCTGGGTCCACAGTGAGGCTGGAGGAGTCAGGGTCAGACCTAGAAGCCCAGTCTTACTGGAACTGCTGCCCCATTCTCAGACACACACACCCAGAGAAAACCACTGCTCTCCGCAAACCTGAGTGCTCCACCAAATGTTCGCTGCCTCCCGTCCGCCCGGACGCCTACTCCTTCCTGGGGCCCCGGCCTCGGCCTCTGCCCAGGTCCCGAGGGCTGCCCCTCCAGCTTCCCCTGCACACAAAGCCAGCCTTCGGTCTTGCGTCCCCCAGCAGCGGAGGCTATGACAAAAGCGCGCCACCCCCATGCCCGCTCGGCCAGCACAGGACAGAGCACCGCGGGCATAGGGAGAAGAGGGCCCCGCGCTGGTGCCTGCCCCAGGAGGTGGCGGCCCCGCCCGGAGCCACTAGACCCGCTGAGGGCCAGCCCCCGCCCACCAGCCCGCCTTTGTTCTCGCCGGAAGCACCGGCTCGGTCCCGCTCGGTACTCACGCTGTCCACGCGGCGGGCCCGGCTGGGATCGGGGGGGCAGCCTGCACCCGCTTCCCCTGTGCGCACCGACACGGCCCCGGGCCGCGCGCCCCGGCGGCCGCCTCGGGCCCAGAGCTAGCCTCCCGGCGGCCCCAGGTCCGCGGCCGCAGCCCGGCGCCCGCCATGCCGCCGCGCCCCCGGCCCGGCGCCCAGGCGGGCCGCCCCGCCCGGCGCCGCCCTCGCCCCGCCACAGTCCG
>SJYC01043149.1:0-47399 GCA_006408675.1 Madoqua kirkii
GCTCGTCCGGGTATCCCGCCCCCATCCCGGACCGCCCCGCCCCCGGCTCCTCCCCTCGCGCGGCCCGGGGCAGGTGAGGCGCCGCCCCGCCCGGCCCTTCGTTTCTCCTCCGGCCGTCCCGAGCGAAGAGGTGAATCGGCGCGAGGGGGACGCCCGAGCGGGCCGCCCGGACTCAGGAAGCCCCAGAGGCGAACGGGCAGCCGGCTTCAGGCCCCGCGGCTAGAAGGCCCCTGCCCCACCCGGCTCCGCGCGGCGGAGCCCTTGGGAAAATGCCTTCTTCTCCCCGGACCCCACCCTGAGGGGTTCTGGTCAGTCGGGGCGAGGGCCGCCCTGCCTCTCGGCTCAGGCGGGGCTGGCGGGCGAGAGTGCCCGCTCCGGGGAAGGCTGCGGCGCTGGTCTGACCCGGTATTCCCCGCAGGAGTCAGGGGTCTGGTCCTGGGCAGCTCCCATCTCCTTGGAAGGCGGTAGGCACTCTCCCAGGAGACCGCCTAGGCGGCAGAGGCCCTTGGTGGCCTTCCCACCATTCTGCCTCCTCTAATGCTGATTAACATGGGCCACACCTGGCTGCCTGCCCCTAGTTACCGGCTCTCCCGTCAGGCCCGCACAGCCAGCCCTGGCCTCTCCCAGCAGCCTCCCTTTGCTCCGTGCCCGTTCACAGTGCCCTGGCCAACCCCTCCCAACAGCATTCCCAGCCCCCCTGCCTGTGCCCCTCTCCACCACCTCTGGGTGCCACCACTTCCTCTCCTCGCTTCCCTTTGGGCCTCCAGTCTCTTTCCTGCATCACATCGCCCTCCCCTTGGGACATTCTCTTAACACACACCCATGCCCATCGCTGCTCTGCTCACATCCCACCAGCCCTTCCAGATCGGGCCCCTGTGGACCTCTCATGGGCTCTCCTCCTGCCCCCACCTCCCATGTGCCTGCAGCAGCCAGGCCCAGGGCCGGTATAACTCAGATCCACCCACCTTTAGGCCTCTGTCCACTGGGTTTCCACTGCTTCCTCTTACTACTGAGCCAACTCAACCCTCAAGAGTTGGTCCAAACGGATACCAGTCCTTCATAAACTCTGCCAAAATCCAGAGGACGGCACTCATTGTAAAAGGCCAGCATTACCTTGATACCAAAACCAAAGACCTCACAAGAAGACTACAGACCAGTATCCCTTACGAGTGTAAAGTTCCTCACCAAAACACTAGCAAGCTGAATCCAGCACCACACACAACGAATTCTAGACCACGCCTAGTGGAATTTAACCTAGGAATGCAAGCTTGATTTAACAGTCAAAATTCAAAGAACGTAGAAAATTCCTTGGTGGTCCAGTTCTTAAGACAGCGCTTTCACTGCCAGGGCCTGGGTTCAACCCCTGGTGGGGGAATTAAGATCTCGCAAGCTGGTGTTGAGGCCAAAAAAAACCCTCAAAAAGCAAAATTCAAAGCATGTAATACATTATATCACCCTGCTTATTTAACTTCTATGCAGAGTACATCATGTAAAATGCCAGGCTAGATGAAGCACAAGCTGGAATCAGGATTGCTGGGAGAAATATCAATAACCTCAGATATGCAGATCACACCACCTTTAGGGCGGAAATCAAAGAGCCTCTTGAGGAAGGTGAAAGTGGAGAGTGAAAAACCTGGCTTAAAACTCAACACTCAGAAAACAAAGATCATGGCATCCGGTCCCATCACTTCATGGCAATAGATGGACAAAGAATGGAAACAGTGAGAGATTTTATTTTCTTGGGCTCCAAAATCACTACAGATGGTGACTGCAGCCATGAAATTAAAAGATACTTGCTCCTTGGAAGAAAAGTTATAACAAACCTAGGCAGCATATTAAAAGGCAGAGACATTACTTTGCCAATAAGCTGCTTCTAGTCAAAGCTATGGTTTTTTCAGTAGTCATGTCTAGATGTGAGAGCTGGGCCATTAAGAAGGCTGAGCACTAAAAATTGATGCTTTTAAATTGTGGTGTTGGAGGAGACTCTAGAGAGTTCCTTGGACTGCAAGGAGAGCAAACCAATCCATCCTAAAGGAAATCAGTCCTGAATATTCATTGGAAAGACTGATGCTCAAGCTGAAACTCCAATACTGTGGCCACCTGATGCGAAGAACCGACTCATTGGAAAAGACCATGATGGTGGGAAAGATTGAAGGCGGGAGAAGGGGACGATAGAGTATGAGGTGATTGGATGGCAGCACCGACTCGATGGACATGTGTTTGAGCAAGCTCTGGGAAATGGTGAAGGACAGGGAAGCCTGGCATGTCCATGGGGTCTCAAAGAGTTGGACACAACTGAGCAACTGAACGACAACAATACAATATATCAATCTGCTGCTGCTGCTGCTGCTGCTAAGTCGCTTCAGTTGTGTCCAACTCTGTGCAATTCCATAGACGGCAGCCCCCCAGGCTCCCCCTTCCCTGGGATTCTCCAGGCAAGAACACTGGAGTGGGTTGTCATTTCCTTCTCCAATGCATGAAAGTGAAAAGTGAGAGGGAAGTTGCTCAGTCGTGTTCGACTCTTCGCGACCCTGTGGACTGCAGCCTACCAGGCTCCTCTGCCCATGGGATTTTCCAGGCAAGAGTACTGGAGTGGGTTGCCATTGCCTTCTCTGATATATCTAATAAAGTACAAAAACCACACAACCGTCTCAACGTGCTGTGTTTAGTCACTCAGTCATGTCTGACTCTTTGTGACCCCATGGACTGTAGCCCACCAGGCTCTTCTGTCCATGGGGATTCTCCAGGTAAGAATACTGGAGTGGGTTCCCATGCCCTCCTCCAGGAGATCTTCCCAGTGCAGGGATCAAACCCAGATCTCCTGTACTACGGGCAGATTCTTTACCAGCTGAGCCACCAGGGAGGCCCGAGAATATCGGAGTGGGGAGCCTGTCCCTTCTCCAGGGGATCTTCGGACCCAGGAATCGATCGGGTCTCCTGCATTCCAGGCTCATTCTTTACCAGCTGTCTCAATAGATGCAGAAAAAGCATTTAACAAAATCTGGCAATTCTTCACGATAAGAACACTCAATAGGGATTTCCCTGGTGGTCCAGTGGCTGATCCTCTGCACTCCCAGTGCTAGGCATTGAGGTTCAGTCCCTGGTCAAGGAACTAGATCCCACACGCCACAACTGAGAGTTCGCAGGCCGCAAGGAAAGATCCCACATGCAGCAACAAAGACTAAACATGCCGTGTGCCACACCTAAGACCCGGCGTAATTTTTTTTTAAAGAACATTCAGCAAACTAGGAGTAGGAGGAAATTTCCTCAACCTGGTGAAGAACATCAATGAAAAACCCTGAGCTAACTCACGATCAGTGGTGAGTGACCGAAAGCTTCCTCTCCAGTGAGGAACAAGAGAAGGACATTTTTATTCACCATTGAGCCAGAGTTTTATTCACCATTGAGCCAGAGTTTCCAGGAAGAAGAAATAAGCGCTATGTGAATTGGAAAAGAAAAAGCAAAACTGTTCAGAGATTAGGTGGTTAGCAAAAACCCCAGGAATCCACTAAAGAATGTTTAGAAACAGTAAACAAGCTCAGCAAGGCGGCAGGACAGCAGATGGTCACACAAAACTCGGTCGTGTATTTCTCTCCGCCAGCAACGATCCGCAAACAAAACAAGAGCTAGCTCAGCTTTCCCTTCTTCAGGTGGTCCTCCCCGACCTAAGAGGGGGCACCCGGGCACAGAAGTGGCACCAGGCTGTCCCACAGGAGGAGCAAAATGCTGCTGCCCTGGGTGGTGGAGACTGCAGGTGGCCTGGAAGCCGCAGCAAGCTAACACGGAGCCCCCAGCCCACTCCAACGCCTCCTAAGGAGACCTGGAATCTGTTGGGGCGGGGGCGCTGGAGGCAGAGCTGAGGACTGACGGGGCCCACCCCTTCTTCTGGCTCCGGACCTGGAGGGGAAGAAGCTGGGGCGGCCCCGCAGTCCCACCCTGGTGGGCTCGGCGGCCACGCGGGCACAGGCCTGGGAAGGGCTTGGTCTCACCTGGCTGCGGACCGCTCTGCGGACCAGAGGCACGCTCCTGGTGTCCACTGGTTGGACCAGCCTGTGCTCCACCGTCACCCCTGGGAGCGTCCCTGCTTCAGCGACAGACACCCACGTTCCGCTGCTCCCCTCCAGAGGGTGGACCCTGGCAGGGCCGGCTTGTCCTAACGCCCCTGCATCCTCTGGGACCCTAGCCCTGCCCCGCCACACTGGGACCTGCCCAGGAGCCCAGTGCCAGGCAGCTCTCTGGTCTATGCTCCACACTCACCCCCACCTTCTCTGAAAGCTGAGACTGGTCTGTGGGACCGAGGCCCAAGGCTGTAGCAGCCAAGCAGAGCAGGCAGGTGAAAACCGCTTCTTCTCAAAGAGGTGGCCCCACTGGGCTCCAGGAAGTGCAGGCTCTGTGGCTCCCCCTCCCCCTGGGGTGTGAGTCCCCAAGCTTGTGGTCATCCCCTGCAGAGGCCCACACAGCCAGCCACTGTCACGGACTGCACGCCCAGGCAAGACGCGTGCGTGAGCCACATGGCGCGGGCAAGAAGGTTCTGTGCATGCTCTTCGGCCTGTGTGCACGTATGTGTGCACCGTGTGAACCAGTGCACGAGAGCAGGGCTCCCTCGGCTCCCCTTCCCGACACCTGCAGACCTGCGGCTCTGGCTGTGGCGAGGGAGCCGGCGCCTCGGGCGACCACGGCGCTAGCGGTTCCTGTCAGCGGTCACCGGCTGCCCAGCTGCGAGCGCCGCAGAGAGGGCAGGCCTGGGCTCCCAGGCTCCCAGTGAGGAAGAGACTGGGTCCCCAGGGCGGTCATTTGCACACTTACAACTACGCACACACTCACTTGCCACAGGCACACGTGCATGCTTATACATGCACGCCTGAAGATGCACATTCACACATACCTACCTGCACATGCTCACACATGCCACGTCCACACATCCCCTCCAGTGCACACAGGGACTCACTCAGCTGCTCACACTCACACACAGGCACACGCTCACCCACACGTGTGCATGCTCACGTTCATTCTTACGTGTGTTCACCCTCACACACACCAGTTTGCACTCAAACATACTCAGACACGCACCGACTCCCACGTGGTGTGCTCACACACACAGCCTCCAGGGGCCAAGAGCACCCTCTGTGGGGGACCCTGTGCCCTGGGCAAGGCAGCCTGGGCGCAGATGACAGCCGTGCACCCGTCCACGCCGGGCCTGACCACTCCTTAAACCGCACAGCGCTGCTCCGCCCCCAGGCCACGGGCTCGCACAGGGCACCCCGAGCGCACACTGCATGCCAGGCTCCGCGCTTCTCAGGGATCGGCCACGTCACCACCCCACCCCAGCAACCCTTGACGTGTGAACCGGCATCGTGCCCACTGGTGAAGACAGCGAGGATCAGAGATGCTGAGTAACTCCCAAGCCACACGGCCCTGCCGCCCCCACCCGGGCACACAGCAGGCGCTAGGTGGCGCCTGAGGGGCAGGGCCCAGCCCCTCTGGGTTCAGTCTCCCCTTTCAATTGCTCCTCCCCCTTCCTTTTCCCTGAATCTTTCTCCATAAAAGAATGGAAACCAAAAGAAAAAACCAACTTCCACGAAGGCCAAAGGCCGGTGAGCAGCCGCGCCAGGGGAAGGGAGGGAGCACGACCCGGGGTGGGGTCCCTGAGACCCCGAGGCTCTTGAGCCCCCTGCCAGGTACCCCTGCACAGGGCATGGCGCTCCAGGACAGGGGTGGGGGGGCAGGCAGGCAATAGGGTTCACACGGCTCTGCATTCCCCCAGTGCAGGCACACTCACACACACTCACAGCATGTGCGCCCAGGACCCAGCGTCCACACTCCCCGGGCAGGGCAGGATTCCGGTGGAAGGCCCGTGCTGACCCGGGGCCTTCGCTGCCGGCCAAGCGGCGCAGGCCCCGGGCTCCCACCAGCTACCCCGTCCGCCCCTGGCCTCGCCTCTCCTCCTGGGGCTCAGGGCCAGGGTCCTGTGTGTCCCACTGCTGCCACCGCCCCGAGAAGGGTGGGTCCAGGCTCACATGCGGCCCTCCCGGAGCAGCTCTACAGGTGCTGGGCCGGCACAAGCTACCAAGGCCCCCGGGCCGGGGCCGCCCCACTGACCTGGTGGCGCTGACCCAGCACATGGCTCTCTTCCTGCCTACCGACGGCCTGGGGGCAGGTGTCCTGGGGTCCAGGAAGGCCATGGACTCAGGGGCCATTAGGCGGGGCTTCGGCCGGCATCCCGGGGCAGGTGAGGCACCCGTGCGCGTCTGCTGACAGGCACCCGCTGCCTGTGTCTGGGGCCTGTGGCCTCTGGGGCTCCTCCCCACCCAGGACTTCCTGCTGGCGGGGCCCTGGGCAGCCCCGGGTAGCCAGCATTTCCTGTGAGGCCCAGTGCTGCCTGGTCTGCTGGCTTTCAGCCGTGCGCAGTGTGGGCAGGCCCCAGGACAAGGCCAGCTGTGACCACTCCCCCACCTCGGGGAGGAAGCCCCTTGCCAGGGTCCCGCCCCCGCCCCCCCCCCCCACGGCCACCTCTGCAGATTGGGCTTCTTCCCAGCGAATCAGAAGCCCTGAATTCCAGGGCATCAAGCCCGGCTTCCTTGGCCCCAAAGACAGCCACACACAAAGTCATGACCTTCCCGGGGCACCTCAACCCCCCCCCCCCACCACGGCCACCTCTGCAGATTGGGCTTCTTCCCAGCGAATCAGAAGCCCTGAATTCCAGGGCATCAAGCCCGGCTTCCTTGGCCCCAAAGACAGCCACACACAAAGTCATGACCTTCCCGGGGCACCTCACTGGCCAGAACACAGACTCTGCCATGCAGCTCCGCCTCCAGAGGCCACTGTGATGCAGGGGCCCACGCCTCTCACGCCCAGAGACCTTCATGTGTCGAGGGGGCTGCCTCTCTGTCCTTTGACCCCAAGGGACAAAGGACGGATGGGATACCAGCCTTCCCTCCGTGTTCCCCAGGCCTCTCTGCACCTACTGCGCCCATGCCAGGCACAGCCTCTGTGACACAGCTGGGCTCACACACCCCCACGGGGCACACTCGTGGCTCCCCAGCAAACACCTGGCTTGCTAGAAAGCACTTACACCCCGAGTGGCCAAGGGCGCTCCGTCACTGTCTGGTCCCCGCCCGGGTCCCACTCAGAGTGCAGCCCACCCATGCACCCCAGGCCGGCTCTGCCTCTCATAGTTGGGCTCCCTCCCCCACCCAGGAAGCTGGGAGCGGGGAGTCCAGCCCAAGCTGCTGGGCACTGAGCCCCATGCCCACTGCCTCCCCTCCCCTGAGCTCCAGTCTCAAGGTCCGCCCCACCCTCGCTCCCAGCACCAGCTGGGGGACGGAGCACTTTGGAGCCCTGCAGCTGCAGGGTCTGAGGGTGCCGGCGGGTCCCCAGATGCTGCAGAGGCGCGTCCTGTCCAGCCCAGCAGCTGTCCCAGGGCGAGCACCCACAGCCGGCCTGCCTGCCGGCACCTGGTCACACACACATCTGGGTGTCCGGCTCGGGCCTCAGACACACAGCCTCGCCCCGCCCCGCCGTCTCCTGGATGGGGAACTTGGATCTGTGCTTCCTCACTCTCCTCGGGGGGCACCCTGGCCTCCCCTGCCAGCGTCGGCCTCCATGCCCGCCAGGGTCCGTGGGCAGACTGCGCCTACAGCAGACAGCTGACCAAGCCCAGGGGCATGGGGTGGCAGGGAGGTTAAGGGGGGCCTCCTCCCATCCACCCTCGCAGCCTGCCCAGGGTAGGGAGGGGGCCCCAGCCAGCCTCTGTCCTGTGCAGGCAGAGGTGGGAGCAGGCAGAGGACCACACCTGCGGGAGCCGTGGGGTCTCCATGGAGGTCAGATCACGCTGGTCCCTTCCCCCACCCTATTGCCTCGCGGAGGCTGAGGCCAGGATTCCCGAGGCCCCCACTCCAGGCCCCCCGGCTTCTCCCAGTGACCTCCCATCTCTCCCTGCTCCAGGCCTCCCAGTTTCTTCCAGTTTCTCCCAGTGACCTCCCATCTCTCCCCACTCCAGGCCTCCCAGTTTCTACCAGTTTCTTCCAGTGGCATCCCAGCTCCCCAGGCAGCAATTCATCCTTGCAGCAAATAACGCTGCTTTTATCTGGTGGCTCGGCTGGTGAAGAATCCACTAGCTGTGTGGGAGACTTGGGTTCGATCTCTGGGTTGGGAAGATCCCCTGGAGAAGGGAATGGCTACCAACTCCAGCATTCTGGCCTGGAGAATTCCGTGGACCATATGGTCCGTGGGGTCGCAAAGAGTCAGACACGACTGAGCGACTTTCACTTCACTTCACTTCATGTTCCTGAAACAGGGCGTTCAGAGCCCCTCCTCCAGTAGTGGGAGCCGCCCCTACCCCGCCCCACTAGACTGGGAATAACCATCATCCAAGCAGTAAGATGGGTGGGCTGCGGTCCCAACTCTGGGAAGCTCTGGTTTCCACCCCACCTTCCCCAAGTTGCAGCTCTTCCCCCAGCCTCCCAGGGAGGCTGCCTCTAAATTCCAGGGGGACCACCCACCAAGCCAGACACTTACCAGGGTGGGTGGGACTAGCCAGCTGCTGGGCAGGGGCCGGGCGTCAGCCTACGAAAGAGAGCCTTGTGGTCTCCAGGGTCCTCGGCCTGCTCTGGAGCGAGGCACAGGCCGGCGCAGTACCGCCCCTGCCGCAGGCCTTGAAATCTGTCCCGCCCTGGGGGCACAGCCCACTCACCCGCGCTGACCATGGGGACGCGGGGCCTGACAAAGCAGGGCACTGGCGGAGCCAACGGCCGGGGAACAGAGGTGTGGGGACTGGAACCACAGCCCTGGTAACCCCAGTCTCACAGGGCCCCTGTGCCCAGCCCGGTGCCCACCTGCCGCCTTTGTGCCAAGGAGAGTCTGCAGGCTCAGGAAGGGCCCTGTGCCCAGGGCAGGGTGACTGGCACCTCCACTGGTGAAAACCTCAAGCTCTCAAAATAAGACACTTTGCATCAGTCCCTGTGAAGGGCTTGGGGCCACCCACAGCCAGCCTCGGGCCCACCTACTTGGTCCCCACCCTCCAGGACCACGGTCCCCGAGCCCTTCCCCTCCTCTCTGAGCCCATTCTTCTCTCCGCCTGGCACTGTAACCTGCCTTCCGGTGCGGGGATGCGAGGAGTCCCGGGAACTCGGGCCAAGGGCCATCCAGCTGGGCAGAGGGAGTGGGTGGCATAGGGGCAAGGTCCTGCCCAGGGTCACCCCATGTCATGGGCTGAATGGGGGCCTTCAGAGACATATGTCCAAGTCCTAGTCCCTGGGAACTGTGATTGACCTTAACTGGAGAAGGATCTTTGCATACGTGACTAAGGATCTCACCCTGGTTTAGCCAGATGGGCCCTAAATGAAACAGCAAGCATCCTTATAACAGACAAGAGAGGACGAACTCGAGGAAGAAGTCAGGTTTGTGTCACCAGAGGCAGAGAGCGAAAAGAGAGGGAACTGGAGAAAGGCAGCCAAAAGGTACAAACTTCCGGTCGTAAGATCAATAAATCCTAGGGAAGCGACGGACGGCAGGGTGACCAGCCGGCACTGCCGTGTGATACACAGGAAAGCCGGGAAGAACACACATCCTGCGAGTTCTCATCACGAGAAAACACTTTTCTTCCTTTTCTTTTCATTGTATCGGTGTAAGAAGACAGATGCTGACTGGATCTATCGTGGCAATCCTCTCACAATATATGCAAGTCAACCCTCATGCTGTGCCTTCGATCTAAAAACACAGGGAGAGAGAAAGAGAAGACAGAGGAGGAGGGGCAGGCAGGGGCCGAGGCTGGGGGGACGTGTCAGAAACCAAGGGAGCCCAGGCCTGTAGGCAGCCCCCGGGAAGCTGGAAGACAGAGAAGGAAGGACGGGTTCGCCCTGGAGCCCCTTGAGGGAGCAGGGTGCTGCAGACACCTCGACTTTGGAGTCTGGCCTCCAGGACCCTGAGAACACATTTCTGTGTTTCCTAGCCCCCAGTCTGCGGCGCTTGTTAGGGCGGCCGTGAGAAACTGTCTCACATGGGCACAAGCCCAGGTCCTTCCCTGTATGAAGTAAGTCACAGTCGGTTAGAAGACCGGGGCGTGCCCTGCAGGGTGAGGCTGGCTCTCTGAGGGGCCCCTGGGCATGAGGCCAGATGGGGTACATCTGAGCGGCCTCCCTGGACGTCCATGGCCTCCTGCGGGCCTGGCTCACCACCTCCCATGCCCGCCGTGCGCCAGCCAGAGGCCAGGCCCAGCCCACACTCCCCAGACCCGCAGGGCCCACCTCTCGGCCAGCCCCTCCTTGGCTTTGTCCAACCATCTCCACCGCGGAGCAGAGATCAGGCTGGCCCTTGGCTGAGCGGGCGGGTTCTGGACCCTGCTCGCTGCCCTGGGCCCTCGGCTATGGGCCTGTCACAAGGACCATGCGCCCCGTTCTCAGACTGCGATCTCCTCCGCTAGAAACTCTCCTCTCCAAAAGGCCCCCGCACCTTTGCGAGAAGGACCTTCTAGAACGTCAGCCCCTTCTCTGCAGTCTCCAAGTCAGTGGCCCAGCCTTGCGCATCAGGGTGTCACACATGTGGCCCCAGCATTCCCCACGGGCCTGGGTGCCCCTCCATGCCCCATGTCCGGTGCCTGGCCCACCAAAGGGACCGAGGGGCCAAAGGATGCACGGTCAGGTGGGCTCACTGTTGCATCTACACACGCAGCCACACCCCCACATGGTTATGCCAGCGCTCGCTGGGGCTCTCCCCCAGGGCCAGAGAGAGGTACTAGGCTGACCCCCAATGAGAACTGAGGCCCAGTGGCTGCCGCAGAGCCCTGTGGCCCAGGACCTCTGCCTGGTGAGTGAGCTGTTGGCCAGCACTGGGTGAGCCCTGGGGTCTGCTCACTGCAAAACAGAGACCAGGCTAGCACCCGCCAGAAGGCCATACTTGCCGAGGTCTAAGAGGCCCCTCAGGGCTTGTTGGGGCTGCCCAGGGTGGGGTCGTGAGGCAGTCCAGCCGCTGCTGTGGGCGGGGACAAAGGGAACTGGGGAAGTGCAGAAAGGCTGGCACGCACAGCTGCCCACATGGAGCCGGGGCTTCCGAGGGCGGTGGCCAAACGGGGGCAGGAGTGTGGTTTCGGGACCTTCGCCTCGAGCTCTGTCCCCACAGACGACTCAAGGGAGCCCACGTGCCCCTGTGTGCCCCTCAACCCACAGCCAGCCGGGGCTGCCTCTCCAGGCCTGGCCTCTGCCTCTAGCAAACATTCCCAGAACAGGCAGCATCTCCCAAGGGCCAGGGTCGAGGGCTGGGTGAGGCTGCTGGGGCAGAGCTGGGGGCCCCCAAAGAGAGCCAGGACCCCTCAGAAAAGAGCAGGGGCCGCCCACGGGCCTCCCAACAGGTGCAAGGCACCCTCATCAGAGCCCCGGAGAGGGCAGGGATCCCCAGGAAGGAGCAGCACGTGGACGGACGGGTGGGGGGACGGCTGGGCAGGGGTGCCAGGCCCAGGGCCCCCGACTTCTGGACCAAGTCCCCACAATAGGCTGTGGTGGGGGGCCAGGGGCTGGGGGAAGTGCAGCTTGGCACGTCACTCTCTCGTCTCAAACCACAAGCCAGCAGAGGCGTTCCAGGATTCACACTTCAGTTCATCATGACACTGACAAGTTTCCACTTTTTAATTGCTTGATAAAAAAAACTCTCCAAAGTGCTGACGTGTGGCCGGGTCCACCCCCATGTTCCTGGCCCATCGCCCACGGATGTTCACTGCTGCACACACAGCCAGCGCGGGCACCCCAGGGCCCCCCACCCCCGCCAGGACAGGGTCGCTCCACCACGGGACCCTGGGAGTCAGGACAGCGGTGGTGATGCCCAGGCTTCCTTGGGGACAGAGGGGCTCCACCCTAACCTCGAGGCCCACCCTCAGCCTGCTTCCTCATGAGAATAGCCAGCCATCGGCGCCTGCGAGAGGCTGTCCCGAGGATCACCCGGCACGGCTGGGGGACAGGGGGGTTCCAGGGGTTCTGCCGACCACTCCGCTGTAACGGACACCTCGGGAAAGAACGTCCTTCCGAACTGCCCTGCTCAGAGCCAGACCACGCCCTCCCAGGCGGCCCCTGCAGGTCTGCACCCCTCCAGCCCACTCCCTGCCCACTGCTGCCGGCCCCATTCTGAGCCACGGCCCCAAGCATGGAAACGCCACCTTTGTCCAGCGTGTGGCTTGGCCTAGAGCAACATCTCCCGTCTCCCCAGGCTCCACACTTTCCTCCACAGCCCCGAGTCCAGACCCACTGCCCACACACACAGCCCCTGTCCAGCTACACATGCTTTGCCCACGAGCAGGGCTCCTAGGAGAGGCTCCGTGCCCCCACCAGCTGCACTGACCGCAGCGTTGCCAGTCTGTCTGTTGACTGTCTGCCTCGCCCTCGACATAGCTCAGGGTTGAGGGCGGGGCATGTGGACGGCAGTCATTCCGTGTGTCCGTCCGCTGCGGTGTCCCCAGCACAAAGGCGACACCAGGCGCCCTTGCAGCATGAAGAGATATCACCCACTGGCCGGACACTCTGGACTCCACATGGGGTCCAACCATGAAGCTCATTTACTGAAGTAACCACTTGCCTCGCCCCACACATCCCCATTTCTTCATCTCTGGGTCAGAGGGGGGTGGTGTCTGGCTGCATGGATGGACGCCTAGTGCAGGGGGTCTGCCGCCCACTAAACAAGGCCCGGACACCCCCAGAGTGACCTCGGCCATGCTCTTGACCGCTCCCAGCCTCACTGGTCCACAAAGCAAGGCCAGCAGCCCTCATGGGCAGAGCAGGTGTGGGGCCTAGACCATCCTCCTCCCACCGCGAGTACCCGGTGGGCCGAGCCCCAGGCAGACCAGGCCGCCCGACACTGCCACTAACCCTCCAGGGTTGGGGCTGGAACCTTCCGAGCCCCTCTGTCGGGTCACTCAGAATGGGACAGACCTGCTCTGAGATCAGAGTGCGGCCGACCCCCAGTGAATGAGGAACCCATGGACTTCCCCAAGCCCAGCCTAACCCACCCTCTTCCCAAAAACCACGTGCGTGCTCCTTGGGTCACTCCTTGGCGCACCAGACAGAGCTTGGCCCTGCCCTCGGCGGAGGGCCTGGTCCCGTCCCTGGGCCCAGGCCTCCAGAGCATAGGCGACCACCAGCTAGACCCTCCTGGGGACACATCCGCAGGTCACAGGCGGATCCTTTGGGGACACATCCCGACTTGCTGGAGCCAAGGCCAGGGGTAAGGGGGTCTCAAAGGCAACCTCTTGTGACAGAGGTCCAAACCAGTGGATCGCGGCAGGAAGCAGCCTTCAGGAACATCCCCCCAGCACCAAGGTGTCCACCCGCAGGGCCCACTCATTCCCCGCCGCCTGCCTCCCGCTCCCGATGAGGAAGCTGAGGCTGAGCGGCCGCCGCGCCAGCACCACCCTCAAGGGCCACCTCACCCACCCACACTTCCTGCCAAGCCTGGCTCCAAGGGGTGTGAGGAGGGCGAGGCGCCTGGGGCCTGCTCTCCAGACAGACGCACGGACAGAGCTCCCACAGCCTGGAGCGCAGCTGGAGGAGGCCCCGGGCTCCGGGCCAAAGGCTGGCGCACACAGCGCAGGGGTGCAGGCGCCTGCCAGCCTGCCCTCCTGATGTCAGGGTCTGCTTCTGTTTTACACGCCCCTCCAGAGCCCAGGGGAGCCGCTCAGGAGACTGTCCAAGAGCACAAGCCCCACCCTGAGGCCTGCTCACCACCGCCACCGCTAACGGGGCAGGAGGAGACAGTCAGGGCACTGCCACCTGCGAGCACACACCACGCCCTTCACCCGGGGCCCACGCTGGCCTTGCCCTCCATCGGGGTGCCCAACTGCTGGGGAGGCGGCCACCTCTGACTCACACCCGTGTGACAACACCTCCACCCAGACATAGCGACATGCCAGCCAGCATCCACACGCCGCAGCCAAGGAAGGTCACGAGGAAAGTGTCCCAGATAGGAGAGAGCTTGTGCAAAGGGCCTGGGGCTGCGGCGAGAGGAGGCACACACTGTCAGAGGAAGCCGGTCCGGTCCGGAACATGCGTGAGGGCCACGTGCCCAGCTGAGCCTGGAGAGGGTCTCAGACCTGCCCCAGGGTGAGCACCCAGGCCAGGACACCACCTCCAGCTTTGCTTCTTTGTACCAGCAACGTGGTGCAAGTCACTTCACTCCTCCCCCAAACGGGCTTGCCAATAAGAGCACCCTGAGGACCAAACGTGCCAAAGAAGGCTCAAACTACTGCACAATTGCACTCATCTCACACGCTAGCAAAGTGACGCTTAAAATTCTCCAGGCCAGGCTTCAGCAATATGTGAACCGTGAACTTCCAGATGTTCAAGCTGGTTTTAGAAAAGGAAGAGGAACCAGAGATCAAATTGCCAACATCTGTTGGATCACCGAAAAAGCAAGAGAGTTCCAGAAAAACATCTATTTCTGTTTTATTGACTATGCCAAAGCCTCTGACTGTGTGGATCACAGTAAACTGCGGAGAATTCTGAAAGAGATGGAAATACCAGACCACCTGACCTGCCTCTTGAGAAATCTGTATGCAGGTCAGGAGGCAACAATTAGAACTGGACATGGAACAACAGACTGGTTCCAAATAGGAAAAGGAGTCCGTCAGGCTGTATATTGTCACTCTGCTTATTTAACTTATATATGCAAAGTACATCATGAGAAACGTGGGGCTGGAGGAAGCACAAGCTGGAATGAAGACTGCCGGGAGAAATATCAATAACCTCAGATATGCAGATGATACCACCCTTATGGCAGAAAGTGAAGAGGAACTAAAAATCCTCTTGATGAAAGTGAAAGAAGAGAGTGAAAAAGTTGGCTTAAAGCTCAACATTGAGAAAACTAAGGATCATGGCATCCGGTCCCATCACGTCATGGCAAACAGATGAAGAAACAGTGGAAACAGTGGCAGACTTTATTTTGGGGGGCTCCAAAATCACTGCAGATGGTAACTGCAGCCATGAAATTCAAAGACACTCCTTGGAAGAAAAGTTAGGACCAACCTACATAGCATGTTAAAAAACAGAGACATTATTTTGCCAACAAAGGTCTGTCTAGTCAAGGCTATGACTAGACAGTGGTCATGTATGGATGTCAGAGTTGGACTATAAAGAAGGCTGAACGCCAAAGAATTGATGCTTTTGAATTATGGTGTTAGAGAAGACTCTTGAGAGCCCCTTGGACTGCAAGGAGATCCAACCAGTCCATCCTAAAGGAGATCAGTCCTGAATATCCATTGGAAGGACTGATGTTGAAGCTGAAGCTCCAATACTTTGGCCACCTGATGCGATTGTAAAAGACCTTGATGTTGGGAAAGATTGAAGGCAGGGGAAGAAGGGGATGACAGGGAATGAGATGGTTGGATGGCATCACCAACTCAATGGACATGAGTCTGAATAAACTCTGGGAGTTGGTGATGGACAGGGAGGCCTGGCGTGCTGCAGTCCATGGAGTTGCAAAGAGTCAGACGTGACTGAGCAAGTGAACTGAACTGAACTGAACTGAGGACCAAAAGAGGCAGCTCTCCCAGGCTCCTCCAGAGCCACCTGGCCCAGGGCTGGGCCCAGAGCCTTGGGGTGGAAGGCACCCCACTCAGCCCAGGGCGAGATGATAACAGGGGAACTCATTGAGGACACAGCGGCCAGGAAGTGCCTACTTGGTGGGGGCCAAGGAGAGAGATGGGCCCCACTGCTCCTTGCAGGAGCCAAGGCCAGAGGCTTCAGATTGGCCATGGAACAGGCTCGTTGTGGGGACACTTGCTCTTGGCCAGTGCCAGGCCAGGGCAGTGCACGAGCCCTCCACGCTGGGAACCACCTGCCGGGGCATCCCACACTAGACCAAGGGGGACACTGGCCTTGACGCCAGTAGCGTCTATTGCTTCTCTGATCTCCTTAGGCTCTCTTGTGCCTCGGTAGGCTCCCCTAGGCCACAGGACCCACACGGCTCCTGGGTACCTTGTGGCATCACCACAGGTCAGGGAGTCAGGGTCCAGGGGCGTGAGGTGTGGCCCTCATCTCGGGTCCTCCTTGAGCTCCTCTGGAGGCGGGGGGCAGGGGGTGGTCTCTGGACCAGTCACCTACCCAGGAACCTGGCTCATCATCTGCCCAGCAAGGTTTTGGCTTTCCGCCCACCCTGCCATAGGCCGGAGCCATTAAGGCCAAGTCCATATCACAGGGCCCTTCCCGCCTCCTTCTCTCTTCAGCACAGCTTTAACCCATTTATTTTTATCCTGTTATTCCTAATGCTAATATTTTTCATACTTTTTTTTTTCCACTCTTTGATGTTGTCGGTTAACACTCACTCTCTTGAAGGGTGTTTTATTTTGTTGCCTCGCTTCCTTCTTGGGGTCCACCTTGTATTCCTCAGCCAATTTTTAGGTTAGGCCCTCTCACTAGCTTCTTCCCGGGGTCCCTCGCAGGAGAGGGGTGCAGCTCATGATGGGGCAGGCGAGAGCTGCTGCCAGGCTGGGTCTCTGCCCGGGACCGAGGCAGAGCCCGCCAACATGTTCAGATGGAGGGAGCCAGAGAGGGAAGGGAGAGGCTCAAGAGGGAAGGAGGAGCCCGCCGGGACCCCAGACAGAGGCTGGGGAATCGAGAGTGCTGGTCCCCCGCCCGGAACCCGGGCCGGGGGAGGGGCGGATGACTCACCGCTGGCCTCCCTCCCAGCCCCTTGGCCTGGGCCAGCGGGGGGCCTGGGGCTGGCTGGGCAGTTCCCAGGAGCGCTGACACTGCCCCATTGTTCGGAGGCCCAGTGCGGGGAGGGTCTGGCCGGGGGCCCGGGGTGGCGGGAAAGGGGCCCAGTCCCTCCTCCTCCCTCTCCAGCAGCCTTGACAGACACGACAGGAGGGTGCAGGGGCGAGAAGGAGGTTCTCCTCCTGCACACTGTCCCTCCCCAAGCCAGGGGCTCTGCGGGATCCTGGACACCAGCCCCTCACTCCGAGCGTGGTCCCAGCCACAGCCGGCAGGGAGTCTCAGGTTCAAGGCCCTCGCCCCGATGGTGCTCCAGCAGGACAGCCTGCCCTGATTGCCACCCGCTGTCCCCACCCTGCTGTTGGGTCACCCCAGGACACCCAACGGCCCAGTCAGGCCAGGGAATGGCGCCCTCAGGGGACCTCAGGGCTGGAGGAGCAGGCCTCTGCTCCCTGGGGACTCCAGACTTTGCCCTGCCTCACAGGGTGGGCAGCTCCAGGCAAGGCCCCCAGCCACCACAGCCTCGGGCAACATGGCCTGAGCTCTCTGTCCAGCCCCCGCCTCCCCCCACCCCTACCGCGGGTCCAGCAGCCCTGGAGAGCCTCCTCAGAGCCCCACGGGCCAAGTGCCCGTCCAGCCCTGTCGTCTGCCTGCAGGGCCACCACACACAAGGCACTCTCCTCCAACCCTAGGCCTAACTGAGGCTCCCAGAGCGGAGGTGGTTCCTGACGGTCAGCAGAGCTCCCGAGGGTCGGCCCCGAGCCTCCTCATGGCTGGGGACCTGCCACCGCCTGGGGCAGCCTGTCCTGGGTGAGGGAGGGGCCATGGCTCCGTGGTGCCACAGGGACACCCTCTCCTTCCCTGGGGAGACGGCCATGGGGGTCACTCCTCTGTGGCCAGAAAAGCCAGCAGAGAGGACTGGGCAGTAGGGGTGGTGCTCCCCGGATGGGGGGTGCTCCTCCAGGCCCAGGCCTACCACGTGCGCCTCCCCTGGCCCCAGGGGCCTCTCAGTGCGGGTCACCGACTCACCCAGGTCCACCGGACGTCTGCCCCCACCGCACACCGAGCTCTCCTGTGCGTCCTGCTTTTGCCCAGGCCTCCTTACGGCCACTGCCGCAGCGGGGGTACTTGTGCGTGTGTGGGAGGGAGGTCTCAAGACCCAGAGTGAGCGCTGCAGACACAGAGCAGCCCTGGGCCCGGCTCCTCCTGCCTGCGTCTTCCTGCTCCCACCCCACAAAGCCCTACCTCAGGTGCCCCAGTGGTTCTCAGGGACTGCCCACTGCGAGGACGGTGCCTGCCCCTCCCCACAGGCAGCCCTGAGCCCAGCCCCAGGGAGGGGCCCCGGGGTCCTCCAGGCAGCGGGTGAATCAGTGTGGAGACCGCCAGTGTGCAGCTGCCCCGCCTGCTTCCCAAGGCCTTGGCCTGGAACAGCTGCCCGTGGGTGCCCGGCTGCTTGAGGAACCTCGGGCCTGGGGCAGGGCCTGCTAGGGTGGGGGGTGAGCGGGTGTCTTTCTCAATCCTCTTCCTTCCCCAGAGCTGGCCCAGCCACTGCTGACCACAGCGCTTCACCCTCCTGCTCACATTCTCAAGACGACAGATGGCTGGTCTCGGAGAGCTCCCATCCCTGCTGGCAAAACTCCGCAGGCCCGTGCCAGGATGGCCGGGAGCCCCGGGAGGGACTCCATCCCTTGCTTCAATTTTATACAAGTGGACGCCACAGTCAGTGGAACTGAGGCCCCGGGAGGGCCAGAACCGAGCCTGCAGCCAGTCTGGGCTCTCCCTCCCCCTGCCCCCAGTTCGGGGATGCCTCCCCTGAAGTTGCAGCTCAGGGTCTGGAGCCAGACGAGATGGGGTTCTGGGTCTCCCACCCTGTCCCCGAGCAGCTCCCCTGTGAGGCCAGGAGCCAGGAGGAAGTGCCCCAGTCCTAGTGCATGCCAGGCAGCAGTGTCGGGCCAGGGTCCCCCGGAGTGGGGGGGATTCTAGAGAACTCAGGAGGTAGGGGTTTGGGGTAAGGGGTCTGTGGGGTGCAGCGTCACCCACAAGCTCCCAAGACAGGGCGGGGTACATGGTGGTGACTCCTCTCACTGCAGGCTGAGGCTCTCCCCGCAGGCGCCCTGGGCTCCGACAACAGCTGGGTGGGCCAGCAGGGAGGCTGGGGGGGCTGGCCATGGACCGTGGGGTTCCTGGGCCCCTCTACCGTATCCAGCTCACAGCATGGATCCCACCCAGCCTCTGACAGCCGCCCTACACTCCCAGCAGCTTCAAGCCTCTCGTCCTGTGCAGAGGAGCAGGGGCACAGCCACTCCCTCTCTGCCCACCAGGGAATCACAAACCTGCCAGCCGGGGCCCCGCCCCCAGCCTGGCGGCTGCCTGGCCATCAGGGGACCTGGCGGCTCAGCGCCAGCTGCTTGCACTCCTGGGAAAAAGGTCTTCCTTTTCTAACCTCAAACAGGAGAGGAAGCAGCTGATCGGGCCTGGGGCAGGGCCTGCTAGGGTGGGGGGTGAGCGGGTGTCTTTCTCAATCCTCTTCCTTCCCCAGAGCTGGCCCAGCCACTGCTGACCACAGCGCTTCACCCTCCTGCTCACATTCTCAAGACGACAGATGGCTGGTCTCGGAGAGCTCCCATCCCTGCTGGCAAAACTCCGCAGGCCCGTGCCAGGATGGCCGGGAGCCCCGGGAGGGACTCCGTCCCTTGCTTCAATTTTATACAAGTGGACGCCACAGTCAGTGGAACTGAGGCCCCGGGAGGGCCAGAACCGAGCCTGCAGCCAGTCTGGGCTCTCCCTCCCCCTGCCCCCAGTTCGGGGATGCCTCCCCTGAAGTTGCAGCTCAGGGTCTGGAGCCAGACGAGATGGGGTTCTGGGTCTCCCACCCTGTCCCCGAGCAGCTCCCCTGTGAGGCCAGGAGCCAGGAGGAAGTGCCCCAGTCCTAGTGCATGCCAGGCAGCAGTGTCGGGCCAGGGTCCCCCGGAGTGGGGGGGATTCTAGAGAACTCAGGAGGTAGGGGTTTGGGGTAAGGGGTCTGTGGGGTGCAGCGTCACCCACAAGCTCCCAAGACAGGGCGGGGTACATGGTGGTGACTCCTCTCACTGCAGGCTGAGGCTCTCCCCGCAGGCGCCCTGGGCTCCGACAACAGCTGGGTGGGCCAGCAGGGAGGCTGGGGGGGCTGGCCATGGACCGTGGGGTTCCTGGGCCCCTCTACCGTATCCAGCTCACAGCATGGATCCCACCCAGCCTCTGACAGCCGCCCTACACTCCCAGCAGCTTCAAGCCTCTCGTCCTGTGCAGAGGAGCAGGGGCACAGCCACTCCCTCTCTGCCCACCACGGCCAAACCCACCAGGGAATCACAAACCTGCCAGCCGGGGCCCCGCCCCCAGCCTGGCGGCTGCCTGGCCATCAGGGGACCTGGCGGCTCAGCGCCAGCTGCTTGCACTCCTGGGAAAAAGGTCTTCCTTTTCTAACCTCAAACAGGAGAGGAAGCAGCTGGAGTGAGGGAGGAGGGGGCAGGGTGAGTCTCCTGGCTCGCCTCCCTCCCCTGCACCCGTCCACGCAGGGCTCCCAGGTCCGGTGATCTGGACCCTTCTCCACCACTCTCCTCCTACAGGGCCCCGTCTGGGGGGCTGGCTCTCTGGGACACAAAGACCAGGTCTTCCTGTGGCTGGCAGCTCAGGGGAGCTCAGCCTGACCCCAACCCTGGTCCCAGTGTATGTCTCCAGGGAGGAACAACCACAGAAAAAGAACGCCTTCCACTTAGGGCGGGCGGCCCCGATCCCTCACCTCAGTCTCCTGGTGTGGACCCCCCGGGGGCCCCTGCATCCAGGCGGCTGGAGTGGTGAGAGCGGAGGGCGCGAGAACTGGAGGTCAGAGCCAGGGGCTGTGACGGAAATGCAGAGGGGCCCCAGCAAGACCCTCGCGCCGCCGCCTGCTGTGATCCGACTGGGAGCTTCACTGCCCAGCAGCACAGGCCTCTCGGGGTGATGGGGCACCCGCGTCTCTGATGCCCAGCAGGAGCTACACATGCCCGGGCTGGGGCTGCAGGCCTGCTCTGCCGGGGACTTCCCTCCTCTGCAGCAGGTCCACGGGGGCATTGCTGGGCACGGGCACTCAGGTGGGGGCCTGTCCTTCACCAGGAGCGGACTGAGCAGGAAAATCGGACAGGGAGACACAGAGAGCAGCGCTCGGGCTGCGGGCCTGCACCCAGCTCTGGGAGGGGGGCTGGGGCCAGGGAGCTCCCTGAGCACCAGGCAGGACAGACACTTAGGCCTTTTATTAAACTGCTTCTAAGGGAGGTGGCAGTGGGGGCGTCTCAGATGGGCCAAGCTGCTCCTGGTCCATGCCTGGCCCAGGGCCGGGCGGGTACACAGGGCACCCAGCATGAATGGGAGGCCTGGGGGGCAGCGGCTTTCCAAGGGGGGCTCACCCCTGCCCCCCTGCCCCAGGGTTAGGACCCAGAGTGGGGTGGCATAGCGTCCTGCCCTCGGGGGACTGTGGGTGCCGCCCTGGCTCCCCAGGCTTCAGGGTCAAGCCAGCGTCTACCCTGGTATCCCAGGCCCTGAGGACCTCCCGTCACCTTGCTGGGGGGCGGGCAGCCAGCAGTGAGGGGCGGGGGTTAGGCTGGCTCCTCCCTGGCTAGGGGCAGTGGGTAGGGGCTGCAGAGGTCTCTAATGCCACAGAGGAGCGAGGCTGGATTACAACACGGAGCAGGGGAGACTGGGAGGCGGTGGATGCCCCCACCGGCCCCGATGGAGCTACAGCGTCTGCACAGGGCCGGGGGTTGGGGGAGGACCCAGCCTGGGTCTGGGCTACATCCCCCAGTGCAGGCTCCTCGGCAGCGTCTCACTTAAGTTCCCCAGAACTCCTGGAGTTAGAACTGCTTTCCCTCCCTTTCCCGAGGAAGGAGCTCAAGTCCAGAGAGGCACTCAGACAAGACAAGCACACGCTGCTGCTCCACACTGGGAACGCCGCCCTCCTCATCTGCCTCCTGGGAGGAGCCATGCTGGCTCAGAGAAGCCGCCTGGGGAGGTCTTCCCCCGGGCTGGCTCAGCCCTCAGCTGTGGGGGGAGCCCACCCTGGTCCCAGCACTCAGGGCAGTTACCCATCAGCCTGGAGACTCGGGGCAGGGCCGCCCTCCCTCTGCAGGCTCCAGCAGGCAAGACACCCACACCCCACCCCGCGGCCTGGGACAGGCGTGCTTAGCAGTGCGCCGCCCCAATCCTGGGCTCAGCCAGCACACAATAAACATCTGATTCACCAGGAAGCAGAGGGCACTTCTCGGAATCCGAACGTGGCCGCAGCAGAAGAGGGTGCCCTGCCAACCCCTCAGGCCAGCACCTTGGTGACAGGGCCCACACCTTTCTAGGGCAAGGGGCGCTGGGTCCACTGTGGCTAGCCCACAGGGGCCGAGGATCAGTGAGGCCTGGGGCCAGGGGTGAGAGAAGCGCGAGGTCTCAGCGTGGTTCCTGACCTGGGGGGACGGGCAGGCGTCAGCCTACAGGTGGCCCCAGAGCCGGAAGCTCAGAATCTCTGCTGTCCAGGGAGAAGTGGGGCGAGGGGGAGACTCAAGTCCCGTGGGGCCCCCTCCCCACATCTGAGCATTTCACTCTCACGGCGCCTGGAGTTGGTGGGCAGCTCAGGAGCCTGGGCCCCGAGACCTAGTCCATCCGTGCAGCCCAGAGCTGGGGCTTTCTAGCACCCAAGTCGGGAAAGGCCATTCAAGAAGGAGGTGCAGGTCTCCCGGCTGCGCCGGGAGGCAGCCCCGTTTCTCCTGGCCTCGTCCTGCCTGCCCTCTGGCACCCAGGTGCAGCGTGGGGAGCAGGGTGGCCAGGCAGAGCAGCACCGCTGGGCCTGCCTGTCTGCAGCTGGAGTCTAGAACGCTCCCCACCCCGCACGCTCCCCACGCCGCAGCCCCCGCCTCTGGGCGTAGGCGGCCCATGTGTGGGACTGCCACCACCCTTGGACGACTGGTCAGGACCACGGAGAGTCAGAGGCCTTCTGAGGACAGGCCACCTGCCTGTGGATAGGATTTCAGCGTCCTGACCGCCCCTCTACCTGCCCCCCAGGGCCCTCTGCATGATCATCCACCCCCTCATCCAAACTCTCACCACATCCGACACACACCAGCCGCTCTGGCCCAGCTGGCCTGCGCTAGCAGCCTCTGGCTCGGTCTGTTCCTACCTTCACGGCTGCCCTCGCGGCTCAGACAGTCCTCCTTCTGACAGCAAATACTTCCTTCACCGGTCACCTGCCACTCACCTCCCTTGGCCAGGCTGCCTGGCGCTGCCTAGAGAACCACGTATGTGCATGCCCAGGCCTTACTGAGGCCACTTAATGAGCCAGCCAATGAGGGAAGAGCGGGGCCTGCCAGTCATTGACCCTCGCAGTCTCCAGTAGAGCATCAAGACAGGAACCAGGAGGACCCACGTGGCTCCCTGATCCTGGCCACTCCTAAGAGACTTGGGCCTTTGCCACGACACCTAAGCAGCAGGGACCTGGAGCCTGCCCTTTGCCCTCGGCCTCTCCAGGCCCTGCCCCCCCAAGCAGCCACTGCCCAGCTATCCCTGCTCTCTAGCCCCGAGGGCTGCGGACAGCACCCTCACTGGCCCACAGTTGCTGGACACCAACCATGTGCCACCACCAGCCCCTGGACCTTCACAGGCACCTGTGCAGTAGAAAGCGGTTCACTATCCGCCTTTTACAGACGAGGAAACCGAGGCTCAGCGGGGTGAGGCCTCCTGGCCAAGACCACACAGCTGGTAAAGAGTGGCAGCCGGATTGCAAGCCAGGACCCGGCCCCTCTCTGTGTCTCTCTGTGCCCCCCAGGCCTCCCACATGCAGGCCTGCAAGCTTGCGGGGTTCCATGTTGGGGGACGGACATTGGGGGCTGACTCAGCACCTCACTTTCTTCTGTCCACGTGAACAGAAAGGGCCAAGGGAGGTTTGGAGTCACCTACCCTCCTATCTCTCCCAAGCTGGCCTCCTTGGTGGGCTCCTCCCTGACTCTGCAGGCCTGAGGGGCTCCCCAAAAGGGCAGACCCTCTGTCAGTGCCCCCCTCTCCAGATGGCCAACAGGGGTCAGTACGGGCCATCTACTCCTCTGTCCTGCCTACTCCTCTGGCCAGGGTGCGCCCCAACACAGGGCACAGAGCCAACTAATAGAGTGGGACGGAGGGGAATTTCACAGAGCTCTCATCCTGGAGCCCCCATGCTGGCCGCCGGCCCGCCTGCAGTGCTGGACACCATGAGATGAGGGCCAGGAGGTAACGGATCCCAGCCCCCTCCTCAAGTCTCAGGAGCCTGGGCCAGAGAGGGCAGGGGGCCAGTCCAGGGTCACGCGCATTCACTGCGGGGCTAAACATAATTCTAGAAACCTGCCCTGACTCCAGGACTTGCCCTGCCTCCTTGGCTGTCAGACTATCCTGAAAAAATTCTACACATTTTATCATCTTCATCACAGCAGATAACATTTCCTGAGCCCCCTTCTTGCTGGGGCTTGGTTACAGCCTCACTAGCAAGATCACGTGCCCCTTGTCCATACAGAGCTCTTGTCTGAGGCCAGGGCCATTTAGGGGTGTCTCTTTACTCAGCATGGCCACCTGGCCAGCTGGCACAGACGTCATGGGGGTTGACAGATGGGCAGACTGAGGCAGAGAGAAAGGATGTGAGGCACTGGGGCTCCAACAGGATGGCAGCAGGAGTGGGCTCCGGAGTGGGCAACACCTCCAGTGGGAGCCACTGTCAACACTTCATCAAGGGCAGGCGAGGCCCAGAGCAGCAGGAAAGAGCTGGGCTGCTGGGAGGGGCCCGGCTCAATCCCCGGCTCTCTGACACTCGCTGTTCCCAGAATACGACTGGCAGACACCGCCAGAGCCACGGGGCTATCAGTCACTCACACTTCAGTGTGAGTCAGCTCCAGCCGGCAGCTTTTCTCCACTCTTTGCTGCGCGGGCCAAGGGAACGAAAAGTTCGCAAACTCGCCGCCCGGGGCCTTCAGAGGCCGGGTCTGGTGGGTCCTGTAATAGGGACCTGCGGCGGTCCGCGAACCCCTGGGGTCTGGGGAAGCGGGGCCCAGAGGAACGAGGGTGACGCGGAGCAGACGCGACGCCCCGGCCCCCGCGCCTAGGCCTCCAGAGTGCACCCTGCGCACCCCGAACTCGCGCGCTTCCTCGGGCAGCGTGGCGCCGGCCGCGGGGCCTGGCGCGCGCTGGAACTGACCGGCCCCCGCCCGCCCTCTGGCGAGAACCCCGGTCCAGGAGTCTCCAGCCAGCCCGGGAGACGCGACCGAGCCCCGCCCGCCTGCGCCCCGCCGCCGTGCCTTACCTGCCGAGGCTCTGCTCCCAGCCCGAGGGCCCTGCGTGCCTGCGGCGGCTCCCGGTTCAGCCGCCAGGAGCTCCCGCCTGCCGGGCAGGTAGCCACGAGCCGGCTCGGGCCAGGAGCTCTGCCCGCCCCTTCTGTCTGGCCCTGCCCCGGCTCGTGCCCGCCCCTTAGGCATGGCCCCGCCCACGACTCGTGCCTCTTTTACCTGGCCCCGCCCCGTCCCTGTCCTCCAGGCCCCGCCCCTCTACCTGGCCCTTCCCTCACCCGGCGCCACCTCCCCAGACTCCGGGCAGGTCTAGGCTCGCCTTCACTCCCCTCCCCGCTATTTCGGCCCCGCCTCCGCTGGCTCTCCGGCCCACCCCACCGACTCCTTTTGCAGTCTGGAGGTCTCCGCGTGCAGCTAGCGGGTCTTGGGGTTCGAGGTTGGGTGCAGGGTGGGGGTCAGGACCTCAGAGCCCGGGAAACCCCCATCTTTATCCACTCCTGGTCCCGAGGCGAGAAGGCTGAGGGGTTGGCTGCGGATGTGGACGCCATCCCCACACCTCCACAGCAGATGCGCAGTAAATGCACATGTGTGTCCTGCCCAGGGTCCTTTCATGGCTCCACTGGGGGCGGCGCTGCCTCCTCCTCCGAACCCACTAATCCTGATCCTGCAGGAGGAGGGACTGTCGACTCAGGACAGGAGGCCAGGGGCAGGGCCCCGTCCTGATCCCCTACCCCCCACCCCTCTCACCCACCGGGCAGAAGAGGGCTTGCTGGGAACCGAACCTCTGGAATCTTGCCCTTGTTCCAGAAGAGTCTCGAAGGGCTCTTTTCAGCCACTTCCAAGCCGGGACACAGATCTTGTAGCGGGTCTGGACTCCCAGGATCCAGGGGTCTTGTTCCAAGACTGGGAGGCCCAGAAAACAGTAAACGTACTTAACGTTTTACCTCCTGGGAGGCTCCCAAGCAAGGCCCTTCCCCACAATCACCAGGGTACAGGAGACACAAACCCAGTTTTAGACCAAGATTACCCTGTTTAAGGGGAGAGGGCTTAGGCGAAAGGGGGCTTGTCAGATGTTGTAGGGAAAGGGGGTTTCTAGGAGGAGATGACTTCCTGAGAGGAGCCCCAAGGGGCAGTATATAGGGGGTAGAGAGAGAGTGAATGTGTTCTTGGGAGAGGGAGCAAGGCCAGCAGGCTTAGGGGGACTAGAGCCTTCCCAGGCAGGGCAGGGGTTCATGGCTCAGACACGATGAGGTGGAGGGGGTGCGGTCCCTGGTCCCAGAGCTTAGGAAACTGTGGGCAGGGGAAGGACAGGGTCTGGCTAGGGGCTACAGGGACTGGAGCGGAGGACGGAAGGCCAGCCCGCAGAGGCTGAATCCTGTCCACAGGGAGGCCCGGGCCTGCCCCTCTGCGCTTCGCTGGGCACCAGGAGCCAGTGTCCAGCAGGGCAGCCGTGGCAGGGCCTGGGCCAGATACTCCGAACCAGGCAGGGCGGGGGACAGCCAGGCACTGGACGTGCTCGTGCTGAGGCCGAGGTCCCTCGGAGCTCGGAGGAGACATACCCAGGCTGTGGGGGTGCGCGGACTGGCAGCTGGACAGAACGTGGGCCCTGTCAGTGTCCAGTTGTCCCAGAGAAGCGAACGGGTCCCAGGCCCCAGGAAGACCAACCTTGCCTGCAGAGCACGCTCGGCGTCAGAGGAGATACCTGAGTGGGGGGGGAGTGGGAAAGGCCAGAACCAAGGTGCTGTGCCCACTGGGGAAAGACCAGGACCGAAGGGGAGCACTAGAGGACTTACCCCCAAGAGGAGCAGCTGGAGGCAGGGGGCGTCTCCAGTCAGCAGGGCCTCAGTTTCTTCTGTGAGACCAGGAGGGGCCTGTCTGCTGGAGAGGTGGCTAGGGTGGAAGGCGGGAGCAAGCAGGGCTTCCCACACCCCAGCCCTTCAGGCCCCAGGATGGACAGACACGCGCTCAGCCTGGCCCAGCCTCGGGGCTGCACTCAGGCCCCAAAGACCCTGCTTGCCTGTCCGTCCCGGCCCACAGAGGCTGCCATGGGAGTGGCCGGGCTCACTGCTAGCACCCCGCGTGGTCCCTCGCTCCTGGAACGGGGCTTTCAGTGGAAGAGGCCGGGGAGTCCCTGA
Organism: Madoqua kirkii; assembly: GCA_006408675.1. Taxonomy (NCBI): domain Eukaryota; kingdom Metazoa; phylum Chordata; class Mammalia; order Artiodactyla; family Bovidae; genus Madoqua; species Madoqua kirkii. The sequence continues at coordinate 27,121 of SJYC01043149.1, forward strand.
CAGAGAGCTCACTGCGTCGAGGCTGGACACACGTGCTCCCTGGTGCCTGGTCCAGCAGACCCTGCGCGGGGAACCCTGGGTACCTGAGATGCTGCTGGGAATGCCGCAGCCTGTGGCCCATGGGAGGGAAGAGGGACACACGAGCAGACTCCACCGTGCCGCCGTGTCCCAGGGCGGGTGGCCGGGGAGGGGAACAGAGCCTGGGACAGTGGAGTGAAGCCGGACATCAGTGCCTCCAGCCAGAGCCCAGTCACAGCACAGGGCAGGCGGGGGCTGGCTTCAGATGCCAAGCTCCAGGGAGACAGGGCAGAGGGGGATGAAGAGCCCTCGCTGTCAGCGTCACTGCAGACTGTGTGGACGGGCCAGTTGCCCCAGAGGGTTAGCACCCAACGACGCAAGTCCACCTGCAAATGGGAACGCGAGCCCGGCCGCCTCTTGGAGAGAATCCGACGAGTCACATCGCCTGGTCTTGCCCACCTCCCCAGCCCAGCCCCAGCCCCAGCCCCAGCCCCGGTGTGGGGAGGAGACCCTGGTTAGGACGCGGGGGGAGCTCGGTGCAGGCAAGGGGAGCTAGGCCCCCGGGGATTCCCACTGGAGCTGGCAGGACTGGTGTGGGTGAGGAGGAGAGTCTTATCTTTGGGAGGGTCGTGCAGGCAAGTGAGCAGAGGTGAGGCAAGGACCCCTGGTTGAAGTGTGGAAGGTCTCTGCAGAGCAGGTCCACCTTAAAGGCACACAGGTGACACTTGAACCAGATTCTCGGGACAATGGCCCAAGAGCTGGACCTGCCGCCTGCCACGCCCACCACTAGGGTACTGAGTTGGTGGGCAGTGCCAGAGCCCAGCACTTTCAGAGGCGGCTGGGGGTGGGGAGACAGGACCCGCGACGACCCTGACAGATGGGCATGGACTGTTGCTAGTCTAGGGCTCACCGCCTTCCCCAAAGCCCCGGGTCGTACATAGCACCTGGTGAGCCCCGCTGACCAGGCCCAGAGTCACCACCGGCCCCTCTGCCGACTGCACACCCAGGCTCACGGCCCACGGCGCACCCGCTGGCTCTCCCTGGTGCCTCTAAACAGATCCGTAAGCACCTCATTTTCCAGCTTCTCCTTCTCAGTGGCCGCTGAGCCGTGCTGGCCAGCAGTCTGTCTGGCAGTCCTGGCGGCTCTATCTGCACCCCGAATCCTGCCCCTTGCCCTCCCCTCATCTCCCCGGCCCCTGCCTGGCAGTGTCTGCAGTCACACCAGCAGCGTGCAACCCCATGTCCACTCATGCCACCTCTCCGTGCTGGGCCCTGAGCCCTCCCCAGGGGCACACGCCCACACCGTTCCGCCCTTCCCTCACTGTTTCCCACTCGAGGCACGGCCCGCCTCGGGGCCTCCGGGCTTCCTGCTCCCTGCTCCTGGATCGCTGCAACCCCAGACTCCTGTGTTTCCCTATCGTGCCCTTAGGCACCCCTCACTTCTGGAAGGCTGTCCTCCGCCCTCCTGCCCCTCCTGCCCCTGCCCCCCCACCCCCTGTCTCTTATACACATCTGCCGGCCGCGGGGCCTGGCGCGCGCTGGAACTGACCGGCCCCCGCCCGCCCTCTGGCGAGAACCCCGGTCCAGGAGTCTCCAGCCAGCCCGGGAGACGCGACCGAGAGACTCTTTGCGACCCCATGAATCGTACCACACCAGGCCTCCCTGTCCATCACCAACCTGTCTCTTATACACATCTAGATGTGTATAAGAGACAGGAGTAGATGCTCGCTAAGAGGCTGGTGAAAGAACAGACCAAGGTCTCAAGGGGAAGCCCCAAGGAAACGGCAGGTTAAGGCAGAGCTGCCCAGCTGGCCCCCGTGTCCAGAGGCCCCTGGAAGCTTCAGCCTTCTGGCCCATCCCAGCCCCAGGGCCCACACTCAGAGTGTTCCCAGCCGCTCCTCTCCAGGCTGGCTGTGAGGGCGGGGCTCTGAACCCCTTGGCAGGCCGCTCCGGGCCAGGGTCAGGGTCAGGGCCAGGGTCAGGGCCGCGTCTACGCCACTGGGCCTCTGTTGGCTCCCCCTGAGCCCCTGAACCCCAGCCCCAGTGCTCTGTGGCCCTGCCCTGCCCTGTGCAGCAGGTGGGGGTCCTGTGCCTTTGCTGGAACTAAGCGGGGAGCAGCAGAGTGGGCGCCAGGACCAGAGCGGGGGCAGTGGTGGGTGGCTCCCAGGATGCCGGAGAGCTGGGCTAGAGAGGAGGCGGCTCCTCCGGACTCCGAGCGAGAGCTCCTGAGCTGGTCTGCCCTCTGTGGCCCCTGCCCTGCCCCGCATCACTCCTGAGACTCAGCTCAGGCTCCCCGCCCCAGGAGGCCTCTGGGTCCCCCACACTGCTGCCTGCCCGGGTGCCCACCCACCACACTGCACAGAACTCCTGTACTCTCTCACGGCGGCCCTGCATCCCCCTACACTGGGCCCTCTCGGTCAGTGCTGGGCCCCAGCACAGGGTCCTGCTCAGGGGCTGCCCCCGGTGGGTGGGGGCCAAGCTGTGGGCTTCCAGCCGGTGGCCCACTGTGAGCCCTGAGAGGGCAGGGCCTGCACCCCCTGGCCCCCCACCCTGCCCTCTTGCCCAGTGCAGGCCTGGCCTGAGAGTGTGGGTCAGCATCTGCTGTCCGCTGCCCATTGGTCAGGGGGGTCCTGAGCTGGGCCTGATGACCTGGGAGGGGTCTTCCTGGCAGGAGCACAGCCTGCACACAGCCTGGGCAGGAGGCAAATGAGTCATGAGCTGTGACGCCAGCTCGAGGGCCGGCCAGTGCCCTCTGCCCTGCTGCCTGCTGGACTGAACCTTGACGAAGGCCCCCATTGGTACCCCCTGCCCAGATCAACGGCAGCCTCGGCTCTCCGAGGGATCTGTTTGGGTAAATTTTCTCCCCAGCGGGGTCAGGCAGTCCCATTAGCACGACATATTTCAGAACACCAGCACCCCACCCTCACGGTGGGTGGAGGACGCCAGCCCACGCAGACACGGGTGTTTCTATTTTTACATCCAAATACGCCTGCCCGCAGCCCCTGGTGCCTGATTTGGAACTTGAAAGCGACCTGTTCTATTCTGGGTCTGCTTCCGCCCTGGAGGTGGGGAGGAGGCGGGTGTTTGTACACAGAACCCTTCTGCGGCCCCCTCCTTCCCATAAGCCTCGGGTCCTGGCAGCCCTTGCCTGGCCCCCACCCCCACCCCCGGCCACATGACCTCCAGGAAGGCGCTGGGGTCGGGAAGGGGAAGCCCGCGAGAGGTTTGGGAAGGGGAAGCTGCGGCTCTCAGGATGCAAAGGCCTCACGTCACCCCCACCACACCCCTGGGGCCCCCAGTGACCAGCCCAGGGAGGGGGCTAGCTGGCCCTTCCCCGGCCAGCAGTGGACACTAGGCTGATGGGCTGAGACGAGAGGCGGTGAGGTGGCTGCTGCGGATGTAAAGACCCCTGGAGCAGAGGTGGGCGGAGGGAGGGGAAGCTTGGGCGGATCCCAGGAGGGGGCACCCTGGGAGGACTCCGCCCTCCTATCCCTTGCCCTGCAGGTGAGACCAGGCTCTCTGAGCAGGAGCCAGGGAGGGATTTGGCTGCCAGGTTCCCAGAACCTGCACCTGGCTGGGCCTCTCTCTGGGTTCCGGGGGGATGTCCCTGGGCCTGCAGGCCCCTGCCCAGCCCGGCACCCCAGGGCACCACTCTCGCCCCACTTCCACTTGCCCATCCTCGGGAGTGGGCTTCAGCTTTGACTGCCACGCCTGCGGCTCCCCAGGCTACATTAGGCCACCTGAAGTCCCCCAGGCGCTGCCCCTGGTCACTTCCTATTAAACGTGCCTCCGTCTGGCCCATCAGCCCATTCTGTGAAATGCACGCTGACACCATGATGCCCTCCTGTGCTCCCGTCCCCCCCTCCCCTGGGCTGAGCGGGAGCCTTGGGGCAGGAACCCAGACCAGCACCACCGCCGTGGCTGAGGGTGGCCCTCTCCAGCCTGCTTCTGAGCCCTGCCTGCAGCAGGCCGCCTCCCAGCCAGGCTGGCCTGGGGTTGGGGTCAGTGCAGCCCAAGGGGGTCCGGGAGGTTTCTGCCTCACGGGGAAGCTGGGACTGGCCTGTGAGGAAGGCCCGAGGGGAGTGAGGCGGGGCTGCACGGGCCCAGTTGGGGCGCATCCTTGGCCTTTCCAGGGACTCTGCTGTGTGTATGCGGGGGGCTCTTGCCAAGCAATCTGGCTGCAGAGCCCGTGTGCCACTCCCATGGAGTCACTCAGAAACACACGGCTTGCCTTTTTTTCTGTTTCCTGTTTCAAAAAATTAAGGGCAAAGTTGTGCCTGCTTATCTCAGCTCATTTGTCAACAGTGCTGGAATACCCGGCTAATCACTGGAGAAAGACTCTACTGCCAGTCTTATGCCAGCATAAGTTTCAGTGAGACTACGGGCTTGAAACACAAAGGAAAAAAAAAAAAACATATTAAAATGAAAATTTAGATGGTTATATACTATGGAGATGCTACAGGATTTCTAGGTTCAGTTCAGTTCAGTTCAGTGGCTCAGTCGTGTCCGACTCTTTGCGACCCCATGAATCGTACCACACCAGGCCTCCCTGTCCATCACCAACTCCTGGAGTTCACTCAGACTCACGTCCATCGAGTCCGTGATGCCATCCAGCCATCTCATCCTCGGTCGTCCCCTTCTCCTCCTGCCCCCAGATACTCCTAGCATCAGAGTCTTATGCAATGAGTCAATTCTTCGTATGAGGTGGCCAGAGTACTGGAGTTTCAGCTATAGCATCATTCCTTCCAAAGAAATCCCAGAGCTGATCTCCTTCAGAATGGACTGGTTGGATCTCCTTGCAGTCCACGGGACTCTCAAGAGTCCTCTCCAACACCACAGTTCAAAAGCATCAATTCTTTGGCATTCAGCCTTCTTCACAGTCCAACTCTCACATTCATACATGACCACTGGAAAAACCATAGCCTTGACTAGACGGACATATGTTGGCAAAGTAATGTCTCTGCTTTTGAATATGCTATCTAGGTTGGTCATAACTTTTCTTCCAAGGAGTAAGCGTCTTTTAATTTCATGGCTGCAATCACCATCTGCAGTGAGTACCAAAGGTAAAATAATCAGCTTTTGAGTCTATAAAGGCAAGAACCAGTAGATATGCTGACATACCCCAGAAGGTGACTATCAAAAACATCATAAACAAAATTGAAAGGAAAACTATAAGCTGGGAAGGAATAGGTGGAAAATGCATGCATTAACAAGCGTTATTTACAAGTTTCTACCATTAGTTGAAAACGGGCACAAGTAGCAGTTCATAAAAAAAGAACTATATGTGACCAGTAAGAGCATGCTTAAACATGTTCTGCTTCACTAGAGGTGTTGGAGAAGACTCTTGAGAGTCCTCTTGGGCTGCAAGGAGATCCAACCAGTCAATCCTAAAGGAAATCAGTCCTGAATATTCACTGGAAGCACTGATGCTGAAGATGAAGCTCCAATACTTTGGCCACCTGATGTGAAGAACTTTTACCCTTGGAAAAGACCCTCATGCTGGGAAAGGTTGAAGGTGGGAGAAGGGGACAACAGAGGAGGAGATGGTTGGAAGGCATCACTGACTCAATGGACATGAGTCTGAGCAAGCTCCGGGAGATGGTGATGGACAGGGAGGCCTGGTGTGCTGCAGTCCATGGGGTCGGAAAGAGTCGGACATGACTGAGTAATTAAATGAATACAAATGGGAAAAGATACCACTTTTTGCTTTTTGAAGATAAAGCTCTTTCATGGCACTTCAATGTCCAACAGCAAATAAAAGCAGCATTGTTTTTCCTACACATTCATGTATTTGATTCTCTGGTGGCTCAGTGGTAGAGAATCTGTCTGCCAGTGCAGGAGACACAGGTTGGATCCTCGGGTCAGGAAAATCCCCTGGAGAAGGAAATGGCAACCCACTCCAGTATTCTTGCCTGGGAAATTCCAAGGGCAGAGGAGCCTGGTGGGCTACAGTCCACGGGATCGCAAAAGAGTTGGACACGACTGAGCCTCTAAACAACAACAACAACAAAGAATTTGTATTCACTCTTTGCAGGGGTGCACAAACATGAGTCCACACTGAGCACAAGTTCACATCCTGCTGGTTTACTACAAGGTAAAATCAGCATGTGACTCATTTGTGTGGGGTCCCTGTTCTTGCTGTTTGCTGGCTTATAGGGTTTCATTCCCCACCAGGAGATGGAACCTGGGCCCCCGAGCAATGGAAGCATGGAACAGTAACCTCTGGATCACTGAGGAATTCCCTAGGGTGTGTGTTTTACATTTTGATACTATTCATTATCAGATTTATACTGACATGCATGTAGTTTAGAGTTAGCTTGATTGACAAAACACAGCAGCCCCCCTCCCTTTTCCGTCACAACTTGTAATTCACTTTTTGGGTTTCACCTCAGTATCCCCAACCCAGCACTTACCTTAGGACTCCCTGACCTCCAGTATCATTTTGTTCAGATTGACGGCCATGGCTGATATCATGATGATACTGCATCAACAGTGCTCTTGTCTGAGCCACACAATGTATCAAGATAACTTTTCCTTTCTTGCTCAACTTCTCCTCCCCCCACCCCCCCGCCAGTTAATGTCAAGTTTTTTTTTGTTTTTGCTTAATTCTCAATACCAATTCAACTCCCGATTCAACCAAATGTCCACATCTCCCCCAAGACATCTGTGTATCAGGGAGATGGAGTGACAGAGTTTCGATCACCTTGACACAGACTCTGCTTTCTCGCTGGGGCTCAGCCGAGCCCCGAGGTCCCCCTGCTGTTCTCAGCTACAGGATCCCCTGTTTCCTGCTTCCCACGCCTTCCTCTTTCTTGCTTTCCTCCCCCTGTTTGGTGGAGCTCATCAAGTAACTTCCTCAGAAAGGGTTATTTAGTCGCTAAGTCGTGTCGACTCTTCTGTGGTCCTATGGACTCGCCACCAGGCTCCTCTGTCCGTGGATTTCCCAGACAAGAATGCTGGAGTGGGCTGTCATTTCCTTCTCCAGGAGATCCTCCTGACTTGAGGAGCGAACCCATGTCTCCTGTGTCTCCTGCGTTGGCAGGCACATTGTTTACCGCTGAGCCACCTGGGCAGCCCCCAGAAAGGGTGCAGGAATGTGAATTGTTTGACGCCTTATCATTCTGAAAGTATCTCTCTTCTCCCCTCACTCTTTTTTTCCCCCTGAAACCATAAATCCCACAACATTTTATATTATAAAGGTGAACCCTGAATCTCATGATGTCTTGTCAGTGTGATTTCTGGTACCGAGCATAAGCCCCAGGACCCCCAGACTTTTTGGATTCAAAGCAACAGGGATCAGCTACCAGGAGGGTCCGGTCATACTGGATGAGGATTCGTTGATCTCCTCGGAAGCCTCATCCACACGTTTCTGATGATAGGCTACCGAGGCTTGGGAGATGGACTGGTGGACTGCCTAAATCCGGGCTACGTGGCTGCCACCCTTCGTTGGGACGCGGACATGCGCACCAGCAGAGGCCCGGAAGCAGAAGGGGCTCCGGAGCTCGCGTGGCGGCCTCCAGAGTGCGGTCACCTCCGGGCCGATCGCCTTGCTGAGGCTGCTGCCTCCTGTGCAGTGCACTGGGCCACGTCTGTCTTCTTGTGTCCAAGGGAGACTGGCTGTGACCACAGAGGGCCCTTGGGTGGCATGACTGCCGGTGTGGGCACTCCTCACCATGGGCACCGCCACTGGCAGAGCTCCCCTCACTCTGGATGGATATGGATTCTGTTCTAGCTGCACAGAACCCGCCGGTCCATCTCCAGAGCCCTCTATTATCAGGCCTTCCCTGGTGGCCCAGCTGGTAAAGAATCCGCCTGCAAGGCAGCAGGCCCCGTTCAATTCCTGGGTCGGGAAGATCCACTGCAGAAGGGACAGGCTACCCACTCCAGTATTCTTGGGCTTCCCTTGTGGCTCAGCTGGTGAAAAATCCACTTGCAATGTGGGAGACCTGAGTTTGATGCCTGGGTTGCGGAGATCCCCTGGAGGAGGGCATGGCAGCCCACCCAGTGTTCTTGCTGGGAGGACAGGGCTGCAGAGTCTGAGCACAACACACTGACCGGTTGTATCCGCCGCTCTCCAGCTGCGGGAAGTCTGAAGTCATTCTGAGCCTGGTCCCTTGTATGTCACCTGTTGTTTCTCTCTGGACCCTTGTATGGTGGGTTTCTGGGTTTTTACTATTTATTTATTTGACGGCGCTAGGTCTCAGTGGCAGCATACAAGATCTTTTACCCTCATTGTGGCTTGAGGGCCCTTTAGCTGTGGTGCGTGGGATCGAGTTCCCTGACTGAGGATAGAAACCCAGCCCCCTGAACCGGGAGCATGGAGTCTTACCACTGGACTGCCGGGGAAGTCTTTCCTCTTTGCATCCAGGGTTCTGAAATTCTGCTTAGCTGTGCCTTTACTATGCATCTATTTTCGTGTTCGGATCTGGGCATTCAGTAGCTTCTTTCAGTCTGGAGACTCAGGTTTAATTTCTGTGAAAACGCCTTTTTTCTTTCTTTCTTTCTTTCTTTTGACCTCACAACTTGTGGGATCTTAGTTTCCCAACCAGTGATTGAATCCAGGCCCTCTGCAGTGAAAACATGGAATCTTAAACACCGGACCGCCAGGGAATCCCCAAATTTCTGTGAACTCTGTTCCGCTGTTTCTTTATTTTCTTCCTTCCAGTTCTCTTTCTAGGATTCCTTTTAAGTAGATGGCAGGTCTCCTAGCTGTGTTGTGCGTACTCCCTCAGTCATGTCCGCTTTGTAACCCCATGGACTGGAGCCCACCAGGCTCCTCCATCCATGGGACTCTCCAGGCAAGGATCCTGGAGTGGGTTGCCAGGCCCTCCTCCGGGGGATCTTCCCGACCCAAGGACTGAGCCCAGGCTTGAACACTGTAGGCAATTCTTTACCAGCTGAGCCACCAGGGAAGCCTCAGGTCTGCTAGATGAGTTCTCTAATGTGGTACTTTCTTCTCTTGGTTTTTTCTTATTTTTAACTGTCCCCCCCCAACTCTTTGCTCTACTTTCTCCAAGATTTCCTCAACCTTATCTACCAACTCGTCTACTGAATTTTCAATTTCTATGATGGTCTTTTTAATTCCCAAGAGCTCTTTATATTCTGTAACATTCTTTCTTCAAAGCACCTGGTTTTTGCTTCATGAATACATAATTTTCTCTTTCCTTCCTGAGGATATTAATGAGGGTTTTGTAACAGGAGGGAAAGGGGCAGGGCACAGCTTCTGATTGAATGGCATAGCCCAAGGACACAACATGAACCGATTAGAATCAAATTCCTCCAAGACTGCAGACAAGTCAACTTTGATTAGACCTTGAACCTGGATCAGCAAGCTAAATGACTCACAGAGAGGCACCCTGAGCGTTCCAAGGCACTGTCATAAGACCGAGGAGGGGGCGGTGGCCCAATTCCCGGAAATCTCCACTCCTTCCCCAAAATAACTGACATAATCCCCCCACTCATTAGCATATGAAATTACCCAGTCTATAAAAACTAAAAACTACGCCAAAGCCTTTGACCGTGTGGATCAAAAACTGGAAAATTCTTAAAGAGATGGGGATACCAGACCACCTGACCTGCCTCCTGAGAAATGTGTATGCAGGTCAAGGAGCAACAGTTAGAACCAGACATGGAACAACAGACTGGCTCCAAACTGGAAAGGAGTACATCAAGGTTGTATATTGTCACCTTGCTTATTTAACTTATATGCAGAGTACATCATTTGAGATCCCCAGATGGATGAAGTGCAAGCTGGAATCAAGATTGCTGAGAGAAATATCAATAACCTCAGATATGCAGATGACACCACCCTTATGGCAGAAAGTGAAGAGGAGCTAAAGAGTCTCTTGATGAAGGTGAAAGAGGAGAGTGAAAAATTGGCTTAAAGCTCAACATTCAAAAAACTAAGGTCATAGCATCCAATCCCATCATTTCATGACAAATAGATGGGGAAACAATGGAAACAGTGACAGACTTTACTTTCTTGGGCTTCAAAATCACTGCGGATGGTGACTGCTTCCAGGAAATTAAAAGATCCTTGCTCCTTGGAAGAAGAGCTATGACCAACCTAGACAGCATATTAAAAAGCAGACATATTCCTTTGCTGACAAAAGTCGGTACGGTCAAAGCTATGGTTTTTCCAGTAGTCGTGTATGGATGTGAGAGTTGGACCATAAAGAAAGCTGAGAACCAAAGAATTGATGCTTTTGAAATGTGGTGCTGGAGAAGACTCTTGAGAGTCCCTTGGACAGCAAGGAGATCAAAGCAGTCCATCCTAAGGGAAATCAGTCCTGAATATTCATTGGAAGGACTGATGCTGAAGCTGAAGCTCTGATACTTTGGTCACCTGATGCGAAGAACTGACTCATTGGAAATGACCTTGATGCTGGGAAAGATTGAAGGCAGTAAGAGAGGGGGACGACAGAGGATGAGATGGTTGGATGGCGTCACCAACTCGATGGACATGAGTTTGAGCAAGCTCTGGGAGATGGTGATGGACAGGGAAGCCTGGCGTGCTGCAGTCATGGGGTCGCAAAGAGTCAGACACGACTGAGCGACTGAACTAAACTGATAAAAACTAACCAGGCCACATTTCACGGTCTCACTCGCCCCCAGCAAGGGCCCACACTCTGTCTGTGGCGTGTGCTTCTCTCTGGATCTGAATAAATCCGCTTCTTACCTATCACTTTGTCTCCCACTGATTCCTTCTGTGATGAGACACCGAGAACCTGAGCTTCATTAGGTCCTGACAGCAGGTACTATGGGTATTGTCCGGGTTCCAGTCCCCGCCACGTGGGTTCAGTTCCCAATCTGAGGTGAACAGTTCCAGTTTTTCTAAGCTGTCTTCTCCCAGCGGATCTCTGTTTCCTCCCAGTCCCCCTTTTCCTGTTTGTTTGTCCTGATCTTCAGGACGCCTGGGGCCGGTTGAACTGGCTGAGTGCTCAGGCAGGAGAGGGGAGATCCTGCATTTCCAGCTTAGCACGCTGTGACCTGGCAGGATCTCTAGATGATCAGAATCCCTCAAGAAAGCCCTCTGACATCCTGGCTGGAGGGTGGAAGGCCAGACCCTGGGGCCATGATGGGCCACCCCTCCTCTCCCTCCAGAAGGCGCCTCCCAGATCCGGGGGACCAATGACAGCACACTTCACCAGCTAAAGCCGCCCTCGGCCTGGCGGCCTGGCGACCTATCCGAACCCCCTTCCATCTAGCCTGACCATCCCTCGCAACGAACGTATAAAAACCACCCCCGACACGGTCAGTTGCGGACTTCCTCGACCGCCTGGCTCGGGTCTGGGAACCCCGCCTGGGAGCACTGCGCCATTGGAAAGCCTGTTAGACACTTCTTTGGTGTCCTGGTCTTTCACCTAACAGAGTGCAGACCCAGTTTCCAGTGTTCTGGGCTCTGAGGCGGGTGGTTGGGAGACAGCTGGGGTCTCAGCGTCCTGTAAATGGACACTGGCCTCCCTGCTCCTGAGGGTCCCCCAGCCCAGAGAGCCTGGGTGAGCCCACCCCAGGGGGGGAGCCTGAGTGTGGGGACGCCTCCTTAGGGCCAAGCAGACTCTGGATTGGACCCCACTTTAGAACGACAGGACGGAAGTGGGATTCTGCCCCAGCACACCTGTGCCCAGGAGGGGAAGCAGGGTGACGGCCCTGCCTCTGAGATGACCTGGGAGGTGAACAAGGTAGCGAGCGACGTAAGGAGGGGTTGGGGGCCAGCAGGGGCGGATTCCGTGCGCCCAGGAGCAGCCAGGAGTGGGGAGCCGCCCGGGACGTGGGAGGGCTGCTGCGACGCGCTCTGGGCTCCGCCCCGGGCCCCGGTCGGCGCCTGCGGCCCTGGAAGCGCTAGCCCACACCGCCCCCCTGCGGACGCTCACGGGAGGGCCCCGGCCGCGCCTGGCCTGCCGCCGCCCCCGCCGCCCTGGCCCGGGACAGCGTCCCTGGAAGCAGGCCCGGGGCCCAGGGTCTCCTCCGCTGGGCTGGGACCCCTGCGTGGCCGTCAGATGCCCCTGAGCTCTGCCCTGGGGCGCCCGTGCTCGCCTGGAACTAGATAGGGAACCCACAGAATTTGCATTTTTGATCACTCAAGAAAAGAACTGCGGGCCCCTGGGCAGAGACTGTGCCTCCAGGTGGGCCATCGTGGGCCCGGGCGTGGCGGCGCTGCGTCCAGAGCTCCGGCGGCCCGAGGGCCCTCCCAGTGCCTGTACCCGCCGCGCGGGGCCGGGAGAGGGCGAGGTCACAGAGCGCATGCGGGCGGAGCGCCGCCGCCAGCTGCCGCCGCCGCACCCTGCGCTTCCGCGGGGGCGGCCGCCGCGCGGCCCTTCCGCGAGGGACCTGGGCCTTCCGCGGCCGGCTCTCCTCTCTCGCCCGCCTCTCAGGGCCGCGCAGCTGCTCGGACACAGCCTTCTGGCAATCTCCGCGTGCTCCCTTCCCTGCTTACCTGGGAACCACCCGCCGGACAAGGCGAAGGTGGCCTCGTTAGAAGCCAGGAGCGAAACGTTCACCTCAGATTGGGACGCGAGCCCAGCCACAACCCACGGAACCTGGTGTCAGGACCCAGTGAAGCTCAGGTTCCTGATGCCTCACTGCAGAAAGAATTCAGTGAGAGACAAAGTGGTAGGTAAGACATGGATTTATTCAGTCAGGGAGAAGCTCTACAGACAGACTGTGGGGCATCGCAGAGGGTCAGTGAGGTCGTGAAGTGAGGCAAGGTTAGTTTTTATAGGCTGGGTAATTTCATATGAAAACGAAGATCATGGCATCCGGTCCCATCACTTCATGGGAAATAGATGGGGAAACAGTGCAAACAGTGTCAGACTTTATTTTGGGGGGGCTCCAAAATCACTGCAGAGGGTGACTGCAGCTATGAAATTAAAAGACGCTTACTCCTTGGAAGAAAAGTTATGACCAACCTAGATAGTATATTCAAAAGCAGAGACATTACTTTGCCAACTAAGGTCCGTCAAAAAAGCTTCTTGCTGAAAGTGAAAGTGGAGAGTGAAAAAGTTGGCTTAAAGCTCAACATTCAAAAAACGAAGATCATGGCATCCAGTCCCATCACTTCATGGGAAATAGATGGGGAAACAGTATCAGACTTTATTTTTGAGGGCTCCAAAATCATTGCAGATGGTGATTGCAGCCATGAAATTAGAAGACGCTTAGTCCTTGGAAGAAAAGTTATGACCAACCTAGATAGCATATTCAAAAGCAGAGACATTACTTTGTCGACTAAGATCTGTCTAGTCAAGGCTATGGTTTTTCCTGTGGTCATGTATGGATGTGAGAGTTGGACTGTGAAGAAGGCTGAGTGCCGAAGAATTGATGCTTTTGAAGTGTGGTGTTGGAGAAGACTCTTGAGAGTCCCTTGGACTGCAAGGAGATCCAACCAGTCCATTCTGAAGGAGATCAGCCCTGGGATTTCTTTGGAAGGAATGATTCTAAAGCTGAAACTCCAGTACTTTGGCCACCTCATGAGAAGAGCTGACTCACTTGAAAAGACTTTGATGCTGTGAGGGATTGGGGGCAGGAGGAGAAGGGGACGACAGAGGATAAGATGGCTGGATGGCATTACAGACTTGATGGACATGAGTCTGAGTGAACTCCGAGAGATGGTGAAGGAGAGAGGCCTGGTGTGCTGCGATTCATGGGGTCGCAAAGAGTCGGACAAGACTGAGTGACTGAACTGAACTGAAACACAAAAATAAATTTCTGCAGAGGTCTACAGGTTTGATCTTGAGCAGTTTTTCAACTCGCAGATTTCTTAATAAATTCTATGTGTCTCTTGTCATCTGTAAGGTTTGTAAGGCCCTGAGGTAAGAAATTTAACTAGTATGAAAGACTTCAGGTCCTGCCTAGCTCAAGTGCTGCAAAAATGTGGTGGGATATTTTATGAAGTATTTATTAATATTAGAGGTAAACTCTTTCTTTGGGTTAGGCTTAAATGCATTTATTTTACAGTGAAAGACAAATTATGTGTTTTAGGACACCAAGATACAGGGACCTGTCAAAGAGTTCTAATGTCATCTTCTCCATGGGAAAGTTTGAAACAGCACTCACAGTTACTCATGTCTGCAGTTCTCTACTCAGCACATGAGCATTTTTAAAAGGTCTGAGATGATCAAGTCCCTGCCCACCAGCAGATGGATGCTTCTAAGGGTTAAGGATAGAGAACGTATGAGATCTCCATTCGTCTACGGAGGTTAGTTAGGGTCAAGGGGAAAGTCCCTCTCTTTTCTAACAGCAACATTAAAACAAGACTATCACATTCTATTACAGACTATAAGGCGGCAGCATATAAGGACGTGAGCTCATCTTCTCCTATGAGAACTCCAAAATTACAACTCACTGCTGAACAACCATCAACAGGAGAATGTCAGATCCCACCAAAAAAGGATACCCCACATTCAAGGGCAAAGGAGAAGCCCCAGCAAAACAGAAGAGAGGAAATCATGTTTAGAATCAAACCCAGACACACTCAGAGAGGTCAAAAAAACCTTGTGCACACCAGAAGACCCCACAGAGACTGAGCTAGACATGCCTTTCAGTGTTTGAGTGTATCCCGCTGAGATATGGGTCAGCAGTGGCCTGCTGCAGGGGCAGGGGCTCTGGGTGCAGCAGTCCTGGGAGTTGGACTGCAAGGAGATCCAACCAGTCCATTCTGAAGGAGATCAGCCTTGGGATTTCTTTGAAAGGAATGATGCTAAAGCTGAAATTCCAGTACTTTGGCCACCTCATGCGAAGAGTTGACTCATTGGAAAAGACCCTGATGCTGGGAGGGATTGGGGGCAGGAGGAGAAGGGGACAACAGAGGATGAGATGGCTGGATGGCATCACGGACTCGATGGATGTGAGTTTGAGTGAACTCTGGGAATTGGTGATGGACAGGGAGGCCTGGCATGCTGCGATTCATGGGATCGCAAAGAGTCAGACACAACTGAGTGATTGAACTGAGCGTGTGTGTGTGTGTGTGTGTGTGTGTGTGTGTGTGTGTGTGTGTGTATAGTAACACTGTTCTTAATGTACCTGTGTGCCTCCTATAAACTTCTCACCTGCCTCTTGTTACAGTTTGGGGTGCTTATTGCCCTTAAATCATCTGGGACAATGACCCTGTCTTATTCATCTTTGTAGGCTAGTAGCTAGTACAATACTTGGCACACAGGAGATTCTGAGTAAATACTCGGTAAGTAAAGGAAAGAAAATCTGGAGCTTTCTCAAATAAAGATATAATGCAAGTTGAAAGAAACAAGTTATAGTCTTTGTTTCTATTGGCAGGAACTTTAAATGTCAATATATTATTATTTCCTTATTTAATGTCCTGATCCACTGATCACCCTTGCCCTATATTCTCTAGTTATCAAGAAGCAAAACTACAATAACATCTACATTATCACCGAAGATAAGGAACCATTTGAATATATCTGTATTATTGGCCTAAGAATAACTCAAGCATTTTGATTTCTAGAAATTTTATGGTAAAAAAAAAACAAAGCTGATCTCTAAAAAAATTCATAAGAGGAAATTTATCTCTGATAATATTTAACTAACCAAACTGAAAATGTCAATTCAATAAGTCATAGAAGTTTCTGTACACTGTCCAAGGAAGATGAACACAACATCATTCCTCACTTAAATGCCGTGTTGCTATTCATTCACTAAGTTGTTTAGGACTCTTTGCTACTCCATGAACTGCAGCATGCCAGGCTCCCCTGTCCTTCACTATCTCTTGGAGTTTGCTAAAATTCATGTCATATTTCTTTCATAGGTCAAATGTGCTGTGATTTCCACTGCAATAAAAATGTTCGGATGGAAAACATCCAGGATGGAAAAGAGAGATGTTGTGGAGCCTTCAAGTTCCAGACGGCCAGTGCCAGAACTTTGAAGAGGATGTGAGACTTTGCTGCTATGGGCTGTTATTTACAGATGCTCACTTCTACCTTTCACCACTTGTAAATCGCTTATAATTAAAATGTTTTTTATAACTACTTATTGATTCAAGATTTCAGAATGCTTTGGCTATCACTACAGAAGGAAAAATCTTTTTTCACAGCTCCGACAGTACATATTATTACCTAAATTTCTATTTGGTAGTAACACATGCTGACTGAATACATCGACTGCATTATTATTTTCCCCACTAAAATATTATGTTTAATGAAGACTCCTGGTGCTTCACAACCAAGGCAGGCACAGTAACCACCAGCCTGCCACATCTTGGAAGCACAATCATAAATATTGGGGGAAATAAACACCAAGAAGTTACGTGACAGATGATGGCAATCACAAGGGGCCACTTCACAAGGAAATCACATGAAAGAGTTTGTCTTCATCGCCTTTCATGATAAGTTTATCTAATAAAATTGAAAGGGGGAAATATAAGAAAGAGGAATTACAGGTTAATTGTTATCACATTACACTTTTTAAATGTTATCCCACTTGGTCCTCCTCAACAGATGCCTCCTCTGCAAACTGTCACAACTGAACAAAGAACTTTAATTTGCAGAGGAAACCAACTTGATGCTACATTAATAAAATCACTTCTCATGTCTCTTAATAATGAGCTGTCAGATAGGCTGCTTTGATTAAAACAACAAACTTTCCAGCATGAAAAGACCTGGCCCGTGTGAGGCTTACTGCCTCCTCTTACATGAGGTGTTCCGCATCTTTCTTACCCTAGCTTTGATTTCACATTACATATCTGATCTCACAGTAACCTGGCTTTGATTTCACGTTACATAAAGTTCGATCTTGAAATCTTTCAAAATCATCCCCTGAGCTGCATGGATCATGACCAATTCTTGGGGATGAAAGTTGTCATCCTGTCCTGTTATACTTGGATTATTTATCAAGACCAGATTTCAGTCCTGGGTTGGAGCCAGCTCTCTTTCTCTCCTCCTCTAGCTGCTCCTTGCTGGCCTGGGGCAGAACAGTACCTTAGGAATCTTCCTCAAGGACCCAATTATCCGGCGGCAGTGGTGTGTCAGTGTCTGACAGCTATGGGCCACGTGCCGGCCCTGCTGTCAGAGGTGAAAGACGGCCGCACCCTCCTCCTCCCCGCGTTTCTATTACAACAAGGATGGGAGAGGCGCGAGCCTTGAAAGGAGTTCCTTAGGAATATCCTGGAGGTCAAAGACTGCTTAGAGGAAAAGGCTGAGGTGAAAATTAAAAACAGGAAAAGTGCCAGGAGAGTCCAGAGAGGTGCTGTGCTCTCCCTGGGCCCGCGGAGCTACTGTGGGAGAGCGCGGCACTCGGGCTGACTTTAATTGAGATCAATTTCACAAGCACCGACTTCGGCACAGTCCTTCAACTGATTGAAAGCCAAATGAAGCTTTTGTAAGTGGCGACAGGTTTTTTTCTCATCTTCCCCACCTACTCTCTATCCAAATCCGATGAGACTCTGAACTTTTGGAGATTCTGTGCTAAAGAAAAGAGCAGTTATTCAGGGCTGATCTCCATATATATACATATAGTTTTAAAATCATTATTATTTGAGCTGTACTTTTTGGGACCCTAACTCGCCACTCCAATTATTTGTTTGCTGCTGCTGCTGCTAAGTCGCTTCAGTAGTGTCCAACCCTGTGCGACCCCAGAGATGGCAGCCTACCAGGCTCCCCCGTCCCTGGGATTCTCCAGGCAAGAACACTGGAGGGGGTTGTCATTTCCTTCTCCAATGCATGAAAGTGAAAGAAGTCGTTCAGTCATGTCCAACTCTTAACGACCCCATGGACTGCAGCCCACCAGGCTCTTCCGTCCATGGGATTCTCCAGGCAAGAGTACTGGAGTGGGCTGCCATTGCCTTCTCTGTCTGCAGCAAACATTTATTGGCAGGTCAGACACACGAGAGGCTCCTTGAATTCTGACAGCAGGCTCTCTTAAAAACACAGTGATTCCACTTCGGGACCACAGGTTCCGCACTTGTGCCCCTGGATGATGACATCCTAAAAGAGTTTGGGACATGTGGTTATGGTTTCCAGAGGATGGTCTAGTGCTCACGCTTATTCGAATGAGTATAAAAATCACTTGTGTCATAATGGTGATGTCACTTAATAACTAGGAACATACCACAGTCATACAAATGTAAAACCTTCTTGGCGTTTATACAGTCTAATCTTAAGACTCCACACATGACGGACTTCTCTCAGTTTTAAAACTGCTAAACAAATGGTTACTCCCAAAACAGACAGAGAAAGGCCCTGATACCAGAGAAAACTCACACTATACAGAATTCTATGACAGTTCCTCATATTGAAACCAGAGTAAGAAGACAGCTTCTCTTTAAGAGCATCATAATGAATTTAAGATATAAAATACAATGAGTTTCTTATTATAAAGGCTAGGTAGGGTTGAAATACAGTGTACTAAAGAAAGCCATAGCTATTCTCATCTTGAGAAGTTTATGAACAACGAATGGACAAACATATGAGATGGGGCTCTAAGTATGGAAAGTACCTTTTAATACAGGGCCACTAAAATTTCCATATTTCAGTAAGTTATCATCGTTTTCAAATAATCACTCAAATACTTATTGCAAGATTCAAGTGACATTAGGAGGGTAAATCAGTGTTTTAGTACTTGGTATGCAGCAGAAGGGGTGCTCATGTGTATGCACACATGTGTGTGAAATATATATACACATACACACACACACTTATGTGCATGCATGTTAAGTCGCTCCAGTCGTGTCTGACTCTACTACCCCACGAACTGTAGCTGACCAGGCTCCTCTGTCCCTGGGATTCTCCAGGCAAGAATACTGGCGTGGGTTGCCATGCCCCTCTCCAGGGGATCTTCCCAACCCAGGGATCAAACCCTTGTCTCCTGTGTCTACTGCATTGCCAACAGATTCTTTACCACTGAGCCGCAGGGGAAGCTTATATATATGTATATATATACACACACACATATATATAACACCTATATCCTATTTGTATTTGAAGACAACGTATTTATTCCAGTGAAGTTGCAATTGATCAAAATGCAATTGTTTTGAATTTCCTCTGAATTATTTTCAGAGCTTTCAGCACCTTCTCTTTAGCAAGATTTATTAATGTTTAATATCTGAAAAGGCCAATCTTAGATTGGAGAAACTTCCTGTGATAGTGGCCTTGGTTTCTGGACAGTGCTGTCATTCAGAAGTGAGAGTAAAGAAAGAGTCTCAAACAAACTAAAATTTGGGGTCAAAATTGAAACATACTCTATCAAAACAAGGGGAGAGTTGGTTGGGTGACTTATGACTAAAGGCAACTCCAAAAGAGGACTTGCAAGATGGTAACCCTGTATGCAAGACAGCAAAAGAGACACAGATGTATAGAACAATCTTTTGGACTCTGTAGGAGAGGGCGAGGGTAGGATGATTTGGGGAATGGCATTGAAACATGTATAACATCATATATGAAATGAATCACCAGTCCAGGTTCAACCCATGATACTGGATGCTTGGGGCTGGAACACTGGGATGACCCAGAGGGATGGTATGGGGAGGGAGGTGGGAGGGGAGGTTCAGGATGGAGAATACGTGTATACCCATGGCGGATTCATGTTGATGTATGGAAAAACCAATACAATATTGTAAAGTAATTAACCTTCAATTAAACTAAATAAATTTATATTAAAAAAAAAGACTGCTTTGAGTAATGGCAGGTTTGGCAGAGTAAGCATGTAACTTCCTGAGTGACTACATTCAAACCCCACAGATATTTTGCCATGTAGACACTGGGGGTTGTGAAATACACTCCTTCATTATTTTATAACCAAACCTCACTTATTTCTTTTTTTTATTAAACTGCACTCCAGAAGAATGCAAGGTTCATGGCCATTTTATTTTTCAATTTTTAATTTTTTATTGAAGTATAGTTGATTTAAGATGTTGTGTTAATGGAGTATTACTCAGCCATTAAAAAGAATAAATCTGACTCAGTTCTAATGAGATGGATGAAACTGGAGCCGATTATACAGAGTGAAGTAAGCCAGAAAGAAAAACACCAATACAGTATACTGACACATATATATGGAATTTAGAAAGATAGTAATGATGACCCTGTAAGTGAGACAACACAAGAGACACAGAGGTATAGAATGGACTTTTGGCTTCTGAAGGAGAGGGAGAGGGTGGGATGATTTGGGAGAATGGCACTGAAACATGTATACTATCATATAAGAAATGAAGCACCAGTCCATGTTCAATGCAGGATACAGGATGCTTGGGGCTGGTGTATGGGATGATCTGGGGAGATGGTGTGGGGTGGGAGGCGGGAGGGGGCTTCGGCATT
>SJYC01043152.1:0-23903 GCA_006408675.1 Madoqua kirkii
TTTTGGACTCTGTGGGAGAAGGCGAGGGTGGGATGATTTGAGAGAATAGCACTGAAACATGTAGAGTACCGTATGTGAAATAGATCGCCAATCCAGGTTCTATGCATGAGACAGGGAGCTCAGGGCCTTGCACTGGGATGACCCTGAGGGATGGGATGGGGAGGGAGGTGGGAGGGGAGTTCAGAATGAGGAACACATGTGTATCCATGGCTGATTTGTGTCAATGTATGGCAAAAACCACTACAATATTGTAAAGTAATTAACCTCCAATTAAAATAAACAAATTAATTTTAAAAAAAAGAATGCTTGTGCTACATAAATTCACCTTTACCACAGCCCAAATATTTCCTCTTAAAACCTAACTACAGATAGAAAATCTTGATAGAACTCAGTTTAAGGTGGGAATATTGGTACTTATATATAAACACCATCATTATAAAAGCATTTTGTTATATGTTATAATTTAGGCTTGTTATAATAAGTTACATTTATATATGTGTGTGTGTGTATAATTTGATCAGTTCAGTGGCTCAGTCATGTGTGACTCTTTGTGGCCCCATGGACTATAGCCTATCAGTCTCCTCTGTCTATGGGATTTCCCAAGCAAGAATACTGGAGTGGTTTGTCATTTCCTTCTCCAGGGAATTGTCCCAACCTAGGAACTGAACCTGTGTCTCCTGCATTGGCAGGCAGATTCTTTATCACTGAGCCACCAGGAAAGCCTTTATCTCTATATATGTTTATGTGTATGTGTATATATATATATGTAAGTTGGGAAAGGAATACATCAAGGCTGTATATTGTCACTTTGCTTATTTAACTTATATGCAGAGTACATCATGCAAAATGCTAGGCTGGATGAAGCACAAGCCGGAATCAAGATTGCCAGGAGAAATATCAATAACCTCAGATATGCAAATGATACCACCCTTATGGCAGAAAGTGAAAAAGAAGTAAAGAGCCTCTTGATGAAAGTGAAAGAGGAGAGTGAAAAAGCTGGCTTGAAACTCAATATTCAAGAAATGAAGATTATGGCATCTGGTCCCATCACTTCATGGCAAATAGATGGGCAAACAATGGAAACAGTGACAGACTTTATTTTCTTGGGCTCCCCAAATCACTGTAGATGGTGGTTGCAGCCATGAAATTAAAAGATGCTTGCTCCAAAGATGCTTGCTCCTTAGAAGAAAACCTATGACCAACCTAGACAGTGTATTAAAAAGCAGAGACGTCACTTTGCTGACAAAAGTCCATCTAGTCAAAGCTATGGAAAAAAGCTGAGCACCAAAGAATTGATGCTTTTGAACTGAGGTGTTGGAGAGGACTCTTGAGAGTCCCTTGGACTGCAAGGAGATCAAACCAGTCAACCCTAAAGGAAATCAGCCATGAATATTCATTGGAGGGACTGATGCTGAAGCTGAAACTCCAATACTTTGGCCACCTGATGCAAAGAACTGACTCACTGGAAAAGACCCTGAAGCTGGAAAACACTGATGGCAGGAGGAGAAAGGGGGTGACAGAGGATGAGATAGTTGGATGGCATCACCGACTCAATGGACATGAGTTTGAGCCAGCTCGGTGGACAGGAAAGCCTGGAGTGCTGCAGTCCATGGGGTCTCAAAGAGTCAGACATGATTGAGCGACTGAACTGAACTGATGTATAACTTCATATAGTAATAGGTTATAAGACATATTAAACCAAGGTAAGGAGATAGAAGTAAAAGAAAGAGGCACTGTTTTTTAACAGGGTGATCAAGGGAGAACCTTTCTGAAGAGGTGACATTTTAGCACCCAAGAATGGGTTGCTTCATGGAAATTAATTTTCAGAAGAAGAAACAATATTTAAAAGATTTATATTAAAAATGCTCAATCATTGTTTAGATCAGATTTAAAAATTCATAATAATAACTAACAAGATTTCAGTTTCTTTCTGTTTTTGTGTGAACTTTCTATGCTTTATCTCAGTCTATGCTCATCTTTAACCAATGAGGCTTCAACCATTTTGTCAAGAAAAAAGTGTATTGAGGTCAGAATAAAACTGGTTCTAACTACAGCTCCACTTCTAACCAGCTACAATGCTGACCTGGGCCCCTGGAGCTTCCCTAGGCCTCCATGTCTTCATCTGTAAATTGGGAGAGTTGGCCTAAGTCCCAAGAAGTCTTTCCAGCACCAAGGTTTGAGGATAATTAAGTCAGTTATCTCACTGTTGTTGAAACTGATGGCTGCAGAGGGCACTTAGAGGTGCTTGTCCTGAAACAAAGTTGTTCTGCACCTCTGGGGTTGAGGTCTTATATCTGCCTGGCTTTTCGAAGTTTTCTCTTTTTCGTTTTTCATTTTTCCTGTCATTTCAGCTGCTTCTTATGAGTGAGTGTGTAATAGTTGCTCAGTCGTGTCCGACTCTTTGCGACTCCATGGACTGTAGCCTGCCGAGCTCCTCTGTCCCTGGGATTCTCCAGGCGAGAGTCCTGGAGTGAGTGGGGTGCCATTTCCATCTTCAGAGGATCTTCCTGACCCAGGAATCAAACCTGCGTCTCCTGCTACTTTTCATAGCTGCCGACATAAAATAACAGCCGTCTCTCCTCAGCTGCTCTCATCACCTGGTTTGCTGTGGACTCTGGAGACTCAATAACCAAGGATATTAAATGGTATAAGAAATAGGGAAAACTGAGTATAGTTTCTGTAGAGTCCTGTGCATGAACTTCACTATTATTTGGCCTCGCAGATATTTTTCACTGAGGCTTCCTAATTGCATTCCAAACGTTTAAGCAGGTGCAGACACAATGCCACAGCACAAAGCTGCCTCTCACTGCTAGTGTCAGAACCTTATGGAGGTTCCGACATATATATGTTTAAACACATTTAAAAACGTGGAGCAAAAGTGTTTAGGGAGGCCTAAATTAGAACTTTAAATAATAAGAGCATTGCCATTGACAAGTCGCCTGTATCTAATAATTTTCTTTGTAATTTTGCCTTTTTTTTTATACCTTGCTGGGCTTCCCTGGTGGCTCAGATTGTAAAGCGTCTGCCTGCAATGAGGGAGACCTAGGTTTGATCCCTGGGTTGGGAAGATCCCCTGGAGAATAAAATGGCAACCCACTCTAGTATTCTTGCCTGAAAAATTCATGGATGGAGGAGTCTGGTAGGCTGCAGTCCATGGGATCGCAGAGTCAGACGCGACTGAGCAACTTCATATACCTTGTTAGGGGATTAAGTTCTCAGAGGAAACAGTTAAGTAAGGTGGTCCATCAAGTAAGTAGTCTTTTGACTACTAAGTGATTTACTTTTCCCGCAATGAAAATGAATTTGTTATCCCTCCTTTACTAGCCTATAGTCCCTGAAAATGAAAATAAGATGTCCTCAGCCTCTGAGAGGAAGCAGCTAGAATGTATAGAGGCCTAGGATGGAAATTCCAAAGATTTTAAACAGAGCTTATCTTGAGATGCTTGAGGAATGAAAGACACTAAGAGTCAAACTGCTTTTAAGTGCTTATTTTCCTGTGGGAAAGTCAGGTGGAAAATCCTGGTGACTTGGATTTTAATCTACTGATGACTGGAAGGTGAAATGATCAAGAAATGAATATCATCACTGTAGAAGAAGATAGTAGATACTTTTTGTTATAAAGGAAACAAAGAATGCAGTTAGCAGCGGCCAGAGACAGAACAAAATGTATCTGATAATTTTAGTCTTACTTGGGTGCTGCAAGGATGCTGATCAGGGGAAACAGCCGTGCCCATACATAGGTCCTGGAGAAGTTTCTTCCCGGAACCACCTAAATGAAACAAAAGCGCATTTCTAGCTGTTTCAGGATGGCCACCCAGATCACTCGGGCAATTGTCTACATTCTTTTGGGCCACTCTAACCAAACGACGCTTCCTTAAATGCACAAAGGCAGTCAACAGCTAATTTAAGACACAGTTTCAAGGAATAGCTTGCCGTCACAGAATTCACATTCTTTCTTGGTTTCTGTCTAATCCATTCTCAGAATCACTTTTTCTGGCCTTTCCTCCCTTGTTGGTACCACTATGGGGACTGCAGATGTGGAGAAGGTGAAAAGACCCTGCAGGGTCTCACACGAAAGACTTGCCCTCCAGAAGCTCCTGAATTTGTCCTCAGTATGAATTGAGTGCTTCCAGTTTTTCATTTACATCTCAGGTCCAGGGATGACTTACCGTAGTAGTCAAAGCTGTTCTCAGCACTATGGTTGCTCCAGTCGTGGGATGTCATTAATCCCACAGTTCCGACCTCATGGCTCAGAGACGTTACCATGGAGACTGCTGACTACCATTGTGACCCGCTGCAGGTCAGCAGCGCCACGCTGCTGGCCCCTTCAACTTGCCCACCACACAAGCTTCCCAGGCTGTTCAGCCGTTCAGTTATTATTAGCTGACCCAACTGTTCCCAAAGCCACAGAAGGGACAGCTCATGCGGTTGGGGGTTACTCAGATTCCAAATATATCAACAACTTCAGTTTTGAAACTGCTTAGCTTCTTGACCTAGGATTTCACTTCTATTCTACTACTCAGTGCTGAAAAGAGAAACAAATTTATATAGAAGCAGAAGGCAATGCTCTGTTAAATAAGCATATGGCATTTTGGTCTATAGTTTTAAGTTCTTATATGATATCTTAATTGATCAAATTTGGCCTAGATTGTCCTTGATGACCTAGTTTCACTGTGTTTAGTATTTCTTTTGTTTCTTAATTTTCATCACTAATGACTGAAAATCAATTTTTTCAGTTCATAAAACTGTTTCATAAAACGTATGCACACCCCTTTGTAAAGGTCACTTTTTCCCCCCTTGGTAAAGTGTGAGGTCTCAGCACTTTTAAGGTTTCCTTGCCAATCCTGACAGTTCTTTGGTGCCAGTTTCCCACTTCTTTGTCCTCAGTTCCATCACGTGTTATTTGTTCTAATGTTTTGGCTCCTGAGCAGGGCTCATGTCTGTGAGGTGTCCTCATGGCATTTTGCTTGAGGATCCTACCAAGAGTCCAGAATCAGAAGTTATACAGGTTAAGAATCAATGCTTGATCACAAGCTGATCATAAGATGTGTGGTGAACATATTAAAGGAGTGAATCTCAGCCATTCCTCCAGCCCTTGGGAAAGTGACCAGTTGCTGGCTGACCCTGGCTGCCCTGGGACTTTGGGCATTTCAAACCAGTACCAAAGACTGTAATCTGGGGACTAGCTGTTGATTTCTTCATCAGCAGGTGCAAATGATGGAAAAAGAGTTGAGTAGGAAGCATCATAGTGGTAAGTGTAGGCTAGAAAATTAGGTATAGAGGGACTTGGGGTGGATGCTTTGCATTATGGCCTTATTTGCCTTCTAGTCCATGTTAGGCAAGGGCTTCTGAGTGGCTCAGTGGTAAAGATTCTGCCTGCAATGCAGGAGATGTGGGTTCGATCTCTGGGTCATGAAGATCCTCTGGAGGAGGGCATGGAAACCCGCTCCAGTATTCTTGCCTGAAAAATTCCATGGACAGGGGAGCCTGGCAGGCTACAGTCCATAGGGTGGCAAAGAGTCAATATGACTGAAGTGCCTGAACTTGCATGCACCATGTTAGGCACAAAATGAGCCGTAAGAATCTTGGCTAATCAGAAAACATCGTGATCTCTTCTTCTTTTTAAAATGTAAACCTTCTAATGATTACTTAGATACGGTGTCCTTTTTCACTCAACAATAGGTTTGAATCCTTTAAGCTGTTCATGTAGCTTTCACTTAAATTCTATTTGAGCTGGTGACGGGCATATTAGTGATGGATAATGTAAATATTTTCCGTTCTTGAAAAAAGAAAAAATTCTGTCACTCATTCTTAAATATTCAGTGAGCTCATACTGTGTTTAAATGATCAACTGTGGTGCCTTCACTGGCCCCAGGTCACACCTTTATACCCTAAATTCTCAAACCTCAAACTATTCCATCTACGCACTCACAACCTGGTACATAGGAATGCAGAGCCTGCAGACTTAAAAAAAAATAATTAAAACAAATTTAAATGTTCATCTTTATTTTTTTTTAATTTTTAAACTTTTTTGACCATACCATGTGGCTGCAGGATCTTAGTTCTGCAACCCAGGATTGAACCTGTGCCTCCTGCAGCGCCAGTATTCAGTCCTAACCACTGGGTGCCCCTTGCAGTGGAAGTATGGAGTCTTAACTGTTGGACCCCAGGGAAGGGCCTAAATGTTCATCTTTAAATTAAATGACGTGAGAATTCAGAGGAAAGGAATGGACTGGAAGCAAAGTGCTGGCTTTCCCTGCCAAGACTGCACCTTTATGAGCATGTCTATGAGACCCTGCTGAATTGCTTTTCTTGGGATGTACATTTTCATGCTCCATCATACATTTGATGGAGCAACGTAGCTACCCTCTAGCTAGTTGAAGATGGATCACCTCATAATGTAATTCAGACAAACAGTGGGTTTATTTTTTTCAAAGGCCATAGGAAGTTAAGCACATCTGTCCACTGGCTCCTTTCTGGGCCAGGTTTTGCACCCATATGGAAAACCTGTTTTGCAGGACTTACACGCAAACTGAGGAGTTTCCTGAAAGGCGTCTCTATAGCTCTTCTAACTTGAAAGTTCATCTCTGTAGGAAGTGGGGACCTTTTGCAACATTTTACTCCTCACCTTTCCTTCTATAAAATTCAAACTTAAAATACAGAAATTCTTCCCAATTGTAGATTCATGGAACCAGAATTGGAACAATTCAAATTCATGCAACTAGGACTCTTATATAATAGAGGATCTGATCTGAAGCAACCCAGAGACTAAGAATCTAATCTGCACTTAACCTGTCAATTTTTTTTTTCATGAGCAAAAGATGTGAATAGAACTTTCTCCAAAAATGACACACAAATTACCAATAAACATATGAAAAGATGCTCCCTATCATTAATCATTAGAGAAATAAGAATCAAACCCACAATGAGATATCACTTCACACCCACTAAAATAGCTAGCATCAAAAAGTCATAATAACAATGTTGATGAGAATGCAGAGAAATTAAAACCTTCTTATATGACTGGTAAGAGTGAAAACAGGGCAGCCACTTTGTAAAACCACCTTGCAGTTCCTTAAAAAGTTAAATGTACTTGTTATCATTTGACCCAGCAGTTCCACAATCTTGGTACATACCCAAGAGAAATAACAACAGATGTCCTCACAAGAACTGGCAGATGAATGTTTTCAGCAGCATTATTCACAAAGGCCAGAGCTGGAAACAACTCAAATACCTGTCAACTGAGGATAACTTTGGCAATGAAAAGGAATGAAGAGGGCGTCCCTGGTGGTCCAGTGGTTGAGAAACCACCTTGCAGTGCTGGTTCGATTTCTGGTCTGGGTAAGACCCCACATGTCATGGGGCAACTAAGCCCGTGAGCCACACTAACCAGCCTGCGCTCTGGAGCCCGTGAGCCACAACTAACTGCACTTAGCCCGTGCGCCTAAGTGCCCAGAGCCCGTGCTCTGCAACAAGGGAAGCCAGCACAGGAAGAAATCTGCATGCCACAGCTGGAGAGCAGCCCCTGCTCGACACAACTGGAGAACGCCCATTGCAGCAACCAAGACCCGGCACAGCCAAATCTAAACAAAGAACAGATACTTAAAAATAGGAGTGAAGAACTGATACATGCTACAACATGGAACTTTGAAAACTTGATGCTGAAGAAAGAAGATAGGCATGAAAGATCACGTGTTATAAGATTCTGCTTCCATGAAATGTTCAGAATAGATCAATCTGTAAAGACAAAGTAGATTAGGGGTTGCCTATGGCTAGCAGAAAGGAGGGGACGGTGAGGGAAAACTAAAGGGTATGGGTTTTCCCTGAGTTGATGACTATGTTCTAAAATGGATTATGTTCACCATTGCACAACAGTGACTGTATTATACTCACAACCACCGACTTTGACACCTTCTATAGGGGAATCGTGCAGTAGGTGAACTGTATTTCTCGGTTTCCTGTCTCAGTTTTTTTCACCATTCTGGCTGCCAGAAAATTCTTTTTTATATTTATTCTCATTCTTTTTTTTTTTGCTCACTCTAAGCAAAACTTATTCCCTTTTGTGTTTGGTAGAGACAGAGAGAGGGAAACAGCTTCCTTATTAAACTTCCTGAATCATGACGCTTCTAATACTCAGAGGTCATATTTGATTAGCTGTTTGGAGGAAGCAACGTCAGCGCCTTTCACCTTTTTTCATAGGATTCATTTCTACACCATTGTTTACCTTGGAGCATCTCCTCTCCTGGAGCTTCTGAACCACTCTGGGCCTCAGATTCCCAATCTATAAAATGAGAGTGTTGGACTATATCTCAGGGACCCACTCCAGCTCTGAAGTCCTGTGAAGACATCAGTGTCCGTGAGAAAATTAGACACATGAAACATGGATATTTTCCTGAGCCACTGTAGGCATAACGTAACCAGCTCTGCAAAGAACCAAAAAACAGATTGAAGTAGCTATGTTTTAAAGTCAGTGAACACAGTATGAAGTGGACGCAGCGGAAGACCAAGTCAGGGAACTTGATTTCTGCTTTTATAACTCATGGTGAGAGTTTGGAGAAGTCACACGACCCCCTCGTGTACATTTCCTTTTAAGTCAGATGGGCTTCATATAACCTACATACCTCTCTCTAAGAAATGTTCCCATTGATGAGTAAATGAGCAAATATTGTAATGCAAAGATTTTAACAGTGGTTTGTATCTTTGTAAATTGAAACAAAAATGCTGTTATTGAAAGAATTCTTTCCTTGGAGAATATTTATGGCGCCTAAGCCCATTTTACTTCAATCTCATCATCTCTTAAAACAAATAAAGGGACTTCCCTGGTGGTCCAGTGGCTAAGACTTAACTCCCAACACAAGGGACCTGGGTTCCATCCCTGGTTTGAGAACAAGATCCATATGTTACAACTGAGACCTGGCACAACCAAATAAATACATTAAAAAAAATAGTGAATATGGCATAATAAAAAATAAAATAAGCATGAAAATAAAAGCATAATGAATGATGATAAATGTGAACAAAGCTAAGAAGAACATAAAAAAGTCAACAAAATATTTTCCTTGCAAATTTGGCCTTGTAAAAAAATCGATGTTAATTATAAAAAATGGTTAAACATATTTCTAGTTGACCCTTCCTCCCTCACTTCTCTATTGATTTCACTGTTGTCTTATTTTTCTGGTCAGATCTCAGAAACCAGAGGTCAAGCGATCATGTCTAATTTCTCCTTTGTAACATCTCACTGCCTATAAAAATGCAGTTACCTGGTATTTACTCAGGAAATACTGATGTCACTTATTGCCTTGTGATGAAAGCGGTGATTAAATAAAAATGTAACAATAAACATTTTATAGTCCAGGTAGACTTTTTTGTGGGTCCAATGATTTCTGAGAAACATAAACTTCATTTAAAGCATCTTAAACAATCACAAATGTCTCATATATTCAGGAGGTCAATTACATCATAAAGACACTTAGGTGTGTGAACTCTTAGCAGTCACTAGAGTTCACACACCTAAGTAAGTGCTGGTCTTCAAAGTAGGGAGACTGCACACTTTTCCCAGTGACGGCACCGCTGCTCAAAATTGCATGGATCCTCCTCTGTGGGGAATTTTGTTCAGAGTCAGATGGCCATCTTTCAGGAGAACCAACCTCATTACTTACAGTCACACAATGAGGTGGCTGGTGTTTCTTTTCCCTCTTTCACGCTATTTGAGTTATCAGCAAACAGAACACTTTGTACAGATGGTACTAGCACTCCCCAATTCCTGTGTAATCGGCGTTAGAGATGGGCCTGCCCAAGAAAACAAACCTCCATACAGCTGGGGTTGACTCTGTTATGGATACTTTCAGGTCGTTATTGCATCCTTAAAGCAAACCTTGAAGACAGCTGGTATTTTGCTCAAGAATCGGGATACACTTAGGGACACAGAGGGGTTTCCCAGGTGGCTCAGTGGTAAAGAGTACACCTGCCAGTGCAGGAGATGCAAGAAACTCCAGTTTGATCCCTGAGTCTGGAAGATCCCCTGGAGAAGGAAATGGCAACCCACTCCTGTACCCTTGCCTGGAGAATCCCACGGACAGAGGAGCTTGGTGGGCTGCAGTCCATATGGTCACACAGAGTCAGACACAGACCTGTGCCCTGGGCCCTGAGTGATCTGGATGAGCTGTACAAAGTCTGAAGCTGCTCACAGGAGTCCCTCCTGCCGAGGGTCCCCTGACACATCACTGGCTGCTGCTGGGGGCCCCTCCAGGGATACAACAAAACCACTGCAGCTTCTTAGCACTGCGCTAGGAAGTGCTCCCGAATGGCAGCGGTGGCTGCTAACTTTGACTGAGTTCCCAGCCTAACTTCCAGGAGTCAAGACCAAAGATGCTCACCTGGAGGGGCCAGGCTATCCTGAGGAGACCCTGCTCCTTGAGGAGAGGAACCTCCAGGAATGTGGGACCTACCTCTTCCCTTACCACCCCCAGGGTTCTCATCCTCATCCAGAAAAACCTAACTTCCTCCCAGGTCTTGTTTAAAGATAAACTTTACCAGTGGCATCTTCAGAGCTTTGCTTTTTGACTCTTTCCAAAAAAAGAAGAAAAAAAAAAGGGTAAAAAAAGAAGGAAGAAAAGACAGAGGAGAAAAAAAATGTTTTGGCTTTGCTCCGTGTTTGCAAAAATTTGTAGACAGGTAGAGATCTTGTCCTCGTGAAGAGATTATAAAACAATTGTGTGGTATAAGAAAAAAAGATGAAAGGAAGATCATTGAGCTTAAGATGTTGAGCTATTATTCCCCTATTCATGCTTAGTCACTTAGTTGTATCCAATTCTCCACTACCCTGTGGACTGTAGTCAACCAAGCTCCTCTGTCCATGGGATTTCTCAGGCAAGAATTCTGGAGTGGGTTGCCATTCCCTACTCCAAGGCATCTTCCCAACTCAGGGATTGAATTCATGTCTCCTGCATTGGCAGGCGGATTCTTTACCACTGAGTCACCTGGGAACCTTGTGGGTCATCCATTTAAAATATAGCAGTGTATACATGTCGATCCCAAACTCCCTAACTATCCCTTCACCCTGTCCTTCCCCCTGATAACCATAAATTCCTTCTCTGACTGTGAGTCTCTTTCTGTTTTATAAGCTCATTTCTAGAATTTCTTTTTACACTTCATATATAAATGATGTCATACAATATTTTTTACTTCTCTGTTTGACTTATAAAGGGTCCTTTAAAAGAACTGCATTGAGAGAGGGGAAGGATGGGGCCAGAAGTTGTTACTTGTCATAATGCCTTTCAGTGCTATGTCTTACTTTGATTAGAAAAGAAAATACACGGGGAATAATACTCAATGTCTTGCAATAACCTATAATGGAAAAAGAATCTGAAAAAGAATACATGTATGTATAATCGAATCACTCTCCTGTATGAAAGTGAAGTGGCTCAGTCGTATCCGACTCTTTGCGACCCCATGGACTGTAGCCCACCAGGCTCCTCTGTCCATGGGATTCTCCAGGCAAGAATACTGGAGTGTGTTGCCATTTCCTTCTCCAGGGGATCTTCCCAACCCAGGGATCAAACCCGGGTCTCCTGCATTGCAGACAGGTGCTTTATCCTCTGAGCAATCGAATCACTCTCCTGTATACTTGAAACTAATAACATTGTAAATTAATTATATCTCAATTAAAAAAAGGAAAATGACAGAATTGCCCAGTATTTTGTATTTGTTTTCTAGAGCTTCCACTACAAGGTACAACAAACTGAGAGGCTTAAACAACAGAAATGTAATGTCTCACAGTTACGGAGACTAGAACCCAAGATCAAAGAAATTAGATTCCTAGATTTTAGAAAGATGCTTCCAGAGTCCGTTTATCATTATCCAGAAATTCAGGCATTAAAGACATCCCAGTCTTCTGGATTTTCAGGGTGTCCTACAAATTGTCCTTCTTGGTCCTGCATGTTGGAGCAATTTCCTCTCTCATCCTCTTCACTTATTTGTCTTTGCCCTGAGAAAAGCACTTTACACGTGTCACTCTTAATTCAACACAACGCCCCAGTGATTCAGAGCCAATATTTTCCCCATTTTTCAGATGAAGCAACAAAGCCTAGAGAAGCTAAATAACACACCTGTCCTTTCAGAGCTAATTACCAGCCAGCTACGCTGTGAACCCAGGTGTCTGGTTCCAGATCCTGTGATCTCAGGCACTAAGCTATGCTATTTCTTAAAAGATTAAAACAACAACAGGCATAATAAAGTGTCAGTAAAAGAAATTTTTACAGTTCCTTGGCATACGGCCAGTGATCCATGAATTTCCCCACAACTTTATTGAGATATGATTGACGTATAATACTGCGCAGGTTTTAAGAAGTGTGATGCAGTGACTTGATATACATATTTCTAGTGAAATGATTGCCTCAGTAGTATTAGTTACCACGTCTAACACCTCACATAGTTTTTTTAAATCTTTTTTTCTCTTGTGGTGAGAACACTTAAGATCTACTCTTTTAGCAAGCTTTCAAGTATAAAATACACTTTTTAAAACTTTTTATTAACAATGTTGTGATAGTTTCAAGTGAACAGCAAAGGGATTCAGTCCTATATATACATGTGGTCATTCTCCCCCAATCAATCACCCCTCCCATCCAGGCTGCCACATAACACTGAGCAGAGTTCCCTGTGCTGCACAGTTAGTCCTTGTTGGTGATCCATTTCAAATACAGCAGAGTGTACCTGCCATTCCAAATTCTCCAACTATCCCCTCCCCGCTATCCTTCCCCCTGGCAACCATAAGCTTGATCTCAAAGTCTGTGAGTCTGTTTCTACTTTGTAAATAAGTTCATTCAAGTATGCAATACACCTTGGTTAACTATAGTCACCAGGCTGTACATTATATCCTCAAATCTAATTCTTAAGATCTATTCATCTTACAACCGAAGTTTGTACCATTTGACCAACATCTCCCCATTTCTCCCAGTCTCCCAACCCCTGGTACCACCAATCTACTCTCTGTTTCTATGAACTTGAATTTTTAAAATTTCACATCTGAGTGATGCCAGGCAGTATTTGTCTTTCTTGTATGAATGTTATCAATCCTTTTTTTCTCCACTTCTGATACCCCTGTTCTTCCTTTGACTTATTGTTTTATAAGACAGACATATTTGGGGATCACAGAGTTAAAAACTTACGTGGGACTTCTGGTGTTTCAGCAGTTAAAACTTTACACGCCAAACCCAATGAAGGGCACATGGATTTGATCACTGATTGGGGAACTAAGATCCCACATGCCACATGGTGTGGCCAAGAAACTGTTTTCAAAAAAGTACTTAAAAGATGACTATGTTTGTTTAGAAATTATGTAAATCATTGAAGCTGGCCAGTTGCTGGAATTTTTCTGTTGCTGGATTGATAAAAGAGAACATTTTCTTGAAGAGAATACAAAATTTTCAACAATGCTATAATATTGTCTTTTGATCTAAGGCCAGGCCAGCTCTCGAGACACAAAGTAACATGGATACAGAGATGTCAACAGGATTTGCTTTCAGTTCTGAACTGTGATATAGTTCTTAACTTTGAAAAAAAAATTCTTTTCACTCCCCCTTATATCTTTGGAAAATGAGACTTCTTTTCTGGTCATGGCCAAACTTTGGTAGTATTAACTTAAGTTTTATTGAAAATTAAACTGAGAATGCCTCCTGGAGATGGAGACTATTAGATCTGGGATTTGGTTTTTCCTACTTACAAGTGAATCACCTGTGCTGTTTCCTGAGTGCTGGCGATAGACAAAGATTGCCAGGGCTGAGATGTGGGGCTTTATTATTCACGGAAGAGCAAGCAGCATGCACATCAGCATATTTGTTTCAGTTCTCGTTGCTCTTGGGTCCTGTGTGGGTGATGTGATACAGCCCAGATGAGCGCTCTCTAAGCAGTGAGTTTGGAATGCAGCTGAGAAACACGGCTTGGGGAATCCACTGCTTTTAGAGCAAGCAGTAAGCAAGCCTGCTCCGTATCCCTGGGAAGATACTAATCCATTGCTCAAGGTTACCACCTGAATAAACTATCCTGCCCTGGAAAAAGAGCAGACAGTGATGAGAAAACTTTCAGTAGAAGCTAGATTAGTGGCAAACCAACTGTTAGTGGGGATTAGAAAAGCAGTGAGAAAACTTCATCAGCGATGTGGGTAATGGCATGTGGCATTATGCAGTGTGCCCCATCAATGTACAAAACTGTTGTCTCTAATAACCTGGGAGATAGGAAATGCTACTAATAAACTTTTGGATTTGCCTAAAGAAATTCCCAGGCAGAATGATGTGTCACTTTGTTGGTCCTGGATGCATATGATAAGATACCAGGAAGAGATGAGGTCAAAATGCAACTGCTTAATTTGCAAGCAGAGCTTTGAGAAAAACATAATGTATCCAAGATGTGCTTGGCTGTAAAATAAAATTGTTTATTATGCCCAGTGTCCATAGCAAATAAGAGTCTCAAAATAAAATGAGGCCTGGGGCCAAAGTCCAAATCCAGCATACAGCTGTAATGTCACCCTTAAGATCACTGGACACTCTGAGGCAGTGTCAGCTAGACTCTCAGGAGACAAAAGAGCATTGTCCTACTGCCTGACTTATGACCCAACATAGAAAGAGACCAGCCTCAAAAATCACTGTAAATGTGACTTGTGCCCCACCGAGTAGACCTGTATCGAGTCAGAGGAAATCCACAAAATTTTAAAGAGAGTGTTGCTGGCAAAATCATTGCCAGCTGAGACTAAAGCAAAATGAATAACAAACTCTGGGCTGTCAACATAGGTAGCAGGCAGACTGAGAAAACTACTCAGCTGCAGAATGGGCCATTTCTGATAGGAGCTGAGTCAAGAGGCTTCCAGCAAAATGGATTGGATGGTTCAATACCCAGGGAGCAGTGATGGACTCTGATCAAGAAACTTCTCCTGGGCTTCCCTGGTGGTCCAATGGTTAAGGATCTGCTTCACAATGCAGGGGATTTGGGTTCGGTTTCTAGTTGGGAAGTTAAGATTCCACAAGCCAGGGAGCAATTAAGCCTTCGAGCAGTAACTACTGAGCACATGGGCCACAACTAGAGAGTCTGTGAGCCATAACAGAAGATCTCCCACGCTGCAGCTAAGACCTGACACAGCCAAATAAATAAATAAAAATAAATAAAAATTTTTAAAAAGAAAAAAATTGAGACCCTTCCTATTTCTGGTTTAGGGGGACCTAGTAACCATGTGCCGTGGAAATTTGAGAATTTCCATGGAGCAGTGACTATTGTGTGCCTCCCAACCTCCCTGTCCCTTGAATGGGAGTGTCTACTGGGGTTATCCTGCCTTCCTAATATATTTCGGGTGTGAGGGGAGTGGGAAACTTGCCTTTTTGTGGAGTGGGGGCAGGTGTCCTTCCCGACAGAAGCTGCGCCTGAGGATAACACTCGTTTGGACCAAATGGGCTTCCCTGGCAGCTTGATGGTAAAGAATCTGCCTGCCATAGGAGAGCCAGTTTCAATCCTTGGGTTGCAAAGATCCCCTGGGGAACAGCATGGCAACCCACTCCAGTATCCTTGCCTGGAGAATTCCACGGATGGAGGAGCCTGGCGGGCCACAGTCCATAGGGTTGCAGAGAGTTGGACACAACTGAGTAACTAATACTTTCACAGGTGGTGAGATCTTAGACTTTGAACCTGATGCCATAATTGGATGAGGCACTTGGGGTTCCTGGGGTGAAAGTGAGCATATTTTGCCTGTGAGAGGAAAATAAGTAATTGTGGTCAGGTAGAAGATCATGGGAACTTAAAAAAAAAGTGGGCATAATATTTTACTGGCTCTCTTATCAAAAAGAGGTGTTTATTGTTCTTGAATGTGGCTTGCCTGCTGACCTATGGGATCCAGCAGAAGTGATGCTCTACAGCCTCCTAGCCTAGGACTCAGGAAGCACAACAGCTTCAGCTCTTGTCCTTTGTAATTCTGCTTCCTGTGAAAAGCACAGGTTGTCCTGCTGGAGACACAGAGCTCAGCCAAGACATAAATAATGATGTTTTATCCCACTGAACTTCCTTGAGCTGTCAGATAGCTGCAGCCACAAGAGTGACCCCAGCAGAAAAGGTTATTGGTTTAGCCAACCAAATTGCTGATCTACTGAATCATGAATTTACAACAGCAAAATAGATTCTGCATTCTGGTCTTGTTTATTACGGCCCACATAGTAACTGATGGGGCTTCCCTGGTGGTTCAGCAGTAAAGAATCTGCCTGCAGTGCAGAAGACCTGGGTTAAATCCCTGGGTCAGGAAGATTCCCTGGAGGAGGCCATGGCAACCCACTCTGATATTCTTGCCTAGAGAATCCCATGGACAGAGGAGCCTGGTGGGCTACTGTCCTTGGGGGTCACAAGGTCAGACATGACTGACTTGCTTAAGCACCAGCAGCAGCAGTAACTGATATATCTTTTTTTTTTCTGTTTGTTTCTATTT
The DNA here is from genome assembly GCA_006408675.1 of Madoqua kirkii. Taxonomy (NCBI): domain Eukaryota; kingdom Metazoa; phylum Chordata; class Mammalia; order Artiodactyla; family Bovidae; genus Madoqua; species Madoqua kirkii. Next base: position 16,457 of record SJYC01043152.1, read on the forward strand.
TTGTTATTTTTAGCACCCTATGGATTGTAATTATCTTAAAAAATTTTTTTATGTTATTGAAGTATGGGCAATTTTAGGGGGACTTTTCTGGTGGCTCAGTGGTAAAGACTGCTTTCAATGCAGGAGACCCAGGTTTGATCCCTGGGTTGGGAAGAAATGGAGAAAGGAATGGCAACCCACTCCAAAATTCTTGTCTGAGAATCCCATGGACAGAGGAGCCTGTTGGGTTATAGTCCATGAAGTTGAAAAGAGTTGGACACGACTGAGCGACTAACACACACATCAGTGATTTATAATGTGTTAATTTCTGCTGTACAGCAAAGTGATTCAGTTATATATATATATATAGTCACTTATATACCCATATTCTTTTCCATTATGGTTTATTACAGAATATTGAATAGTTCTTTGCTATGTAAGTTCTTTTTTTAAAATTAGTTTTTTTAAGTGGAGGATAATTGCTTTACAATGTCATGTTGGTTTCCGCCATACAACAACATGAATCAGTCATAAATACATATATCCCTTCCATTTTGAGCCTCCCTCCCATCCCCCCATCTCACCTCTCTAGGTCATCACAGAGCACCAGACTGAGCTCCCTGTGCTATACAGCAGCTTCCCACTAGCTATCTGTTTTACACATGGGAGTGTATATATGCCAATGATACTTTCTCCATTCATCCTACCCTCTCCTTTCCCGCTGTGTTCACAAGTCCACTCTCTACATCGGCAATACATATGTTCTTAATGCAAGCTGGCCACAAACATAAAATCCTTTCAGAAGAGTCTCCCAGTACAACGATTTAGTAAAAGCTAGGCATCTAGACTATATTATTCTGTAGCTCCGCTTCCAGGTATACGCAGTAGAAAGGTCTCCATATAAATCCCTAAAAGATGTAAAATTATGCATGGAGCAGCATGTCTGTGATAACCATTAACTGATAACATCCATATTTCCATCAGTGGTAGAATGGATAAATCGTGATATATTCATACAATAGAATGCTATGCAGAAAGAAAATTTAAAAAATACTTCTATAAACAACTACATAGATAAATCTTACAAATGTAGTGTTGAGTAAAAACTCCAACACACAGAGAAGTATACTGTATGATTAGCAGTTATAATACTGGAGGTTTCTGCAGTGAAACAGAGTAAAGATTCAGAAGTGGCCCATGGAGGGTTTCTCAGGTGCTGGTCATGCTCTATTTCTTCAGGGTGGAGATTACAAATGTTGGTTCCTTTTGTGAAAATTCATTGAGCTATAAACTTGCGATTTAGGGACTTAACCATATGTATGATGTAATTAATTCCAGAAAAACATTTCCCTTTTAAAATAGAGGATCTCAGGTTAAATTAGGAATTTGTGAGAGGGAAAAATCAATTTTTTTTTTTTTTTGCAAAATCTAGAACTTTCCAGTTTACACATCCCAATGTCTTCGGGGGACAACTTGGTTTTACCTTGTCAACTATTCTGTCTGTGACAGCTCTGATCAACCTTCAAGAATGTCTTTTCTCTCTTATATCTAAATCCTGTTTTTAATCTTGACTAAATACTGATCAAGTATGACAGCATCCTTTAATACATCATACATGTTGACGTACAGGGACTTCCCTGGTGGCTCAAATGGTAAAGCGTCTGCCCGCAATCACAATGTGGGAGACCTGGGTTCGATCCCTGAGTGAGGAAGAGCCCCTGGAGAAGGAAATGGCAACCCACTCCAGTACTCTTGCCTGGAAAATCTCATGGACGGAGGAGCCTGGTAGGCTACAGTCCATGGGGTCGCAAAGAGTCAGACAGGACTGAGTGACTTCACTTTCACTTGTTGATGTTACTGGACAGGGAAAAGTCGGGAGTCCTTAGGATGGACAGCCAAGTGAAAGTTTTTGACTTTGTCCAGGGAAGAATTCAAGACCCAGCCAGAGTAAAGGGAAAGCAGGTTATTGGGACAGATACACATTCTATAGACAGATCTCAACCATCTCAGAATGTGTGAGCAGCCCTAGGGTATGGGGTTGAGGATTTTTATGGATTGAGTTCATAAGGCAACAAGTGGGAGGAATATTCTTGCTGTTTGGGGGAAGGGTGAGGATTTCCCAGGAACTGGGCCACTGCCCACTTTTTGGCAGTCAGCAAGCAGCAGAACCAGATTAGAACCTGCAAATTCAAATCCAATACCCCTCTCTTAATCCTACAACTATCATGTGCATTAGGTTACTTTCTTGCACCTTATTATGTTAAATCCAAATTCCTCGGTCTGTTATTGAAGCATCTCCATAATCTGGGTTAACCCTTACCGTTCAGCCTCGGTCTCCTAAGGCTCCTCTAGTGGGTGTTATGGCTGGTGCTCCCAAGTTTATTCCTCCCCATTGAGCAGCAGCGTGCATTCTGGGAGACTGTCCTTCCTCCAGGGCACGCTTGACTGTTCTAAGAATAACTGAATCCTCTGACTAGTGAATTAGTTCATAAACATGTGAGCAATCCAATACTGGCCAAAGAGATGCAGGGTGTTGCTAGAGACTTCTAAGTAAGTTCTCTACTCTCTTAAAAAAAAAATTATTTAGTTGTGGTTGTGCCGAGTCTTCAGTGCTGGCCTTGGGCTACTCTCTAGTTGAGGTGCCTGGGCCTCTCACTGTGGGGGCTTCTCTTGTGGAGCGAGGGCTCTACGTGTACGGCTTCAGCAGTTGTGGCATGCGGGCTCAGTAGTTGCCGCCCCCAGGCTCTAGAGCACAGGCGTAATAGTTGTGGTGCCGGTCTTATTTGCTCTGCAGCATGTGGGATCCTCCTGGACCAGGGATCAAACTCATGTCTCCTGCATTGGCAGTAGGATTCTTTACCACTGAACCACCAGGGAAACCCCCCTCTCTGTTATTAAGAGAGTAACAGGAAGTCCTTCCTTCACTCTCTTTTGTTGGATGGGAATAAGGAGGTGCACGGCTCCGATGCTGTCTGAGCCACCAGGGAAACCCTGCATGGCTATACTACAATTCATTCTTCCATTTTACATTGATGGACATTTGAGTAGTTTCTGGGCTTCCTACACAGCTCAATTGGTAAAGAATCCACCTGTCATGCAGAAGACCCCAGTTTGATTCATGGGTCGGGAAGATCCCCTGGAGAACGGATAGGCTACCCACTCCAGTATTCTTGGGCTTCCCTTGTGGCTCAGCTGGTAAAGAATCTGCTTGCAATGCAGGAGACCTGGGTTCAATCCCTGGGTTGGGAAGATCCCCTGGAGAAGGGATAGGCTACCCACTCCAGTATTCTGGCCTGGAGAATTCCATGGACTATATAGTTGTCTCAAAGAGCTGTACACAACTGAGAGACTTTCATCTGTCACTATCTATTGGGTAGTGTCTAGTTTTAGATGGTTAAGAATAAAACTCTTGGGCTTCCTTGGTGGTCCAGTAGTTAATAATCCACCTGCCAATACAGAGACACGGGTTTGATTTCTGGTATAGGAAGATTCCCATCTGCCTCAGAGCAACCAAGCCTGTGAGCCACAACTACTGAGCCTGTGCTTTAGAATCCTCAAGCCACAGCTACGAAAGCCCGCACGCCTAGAGATCGTGCTCTGCAACAAGAGAAGCCAACACAAGAAGCCACTGCAATGAGAAGGCCACGCCCCACAGGAAGAATAGCCCCCACTTGCTGCAGCTGGAGAAAGCTAGGTGCACAGCAAAGCATATGCGGGAAAAAAGTAGCCAATAAAGAAATAAAAATAAAAAAGAATACAACTCTCTATTGGGAAAATTTGTAGGAGTAAAAACACTGGACGTTATACCCCATTTTCAATTTCCATACAGAAAAACGTTGAAACCTAGACTATTGAGGTAGGAAACAAATGATAACACTTACTCAGCTTGGGAACTTCATGACATTATCCTGAACTCATCTTGGGTTTTTTTTTTAAGGAAAATTATCATTATCAAAAATATCAGAGAATTTCATTAATATGTACCTAATTTGCATTCCAGTCACCTTACTTCATACATTATTGCCTAATGCTGTTATTTACTAGCTATTTGATCTCGAACAAATTCCTTAACCTCCCAGATCCTCAGCTTCCTCATATGTAAAATAAGGACAACGAACAGCACTTACTTCACAGGTTTTCATGAGAATTAAGTGAGCTAAAGCATATAAAGTACATATCACATCACCTGACACAGAATGGTGCTCAGAAATAATAACTATTATCATTATTGTGATATAGCATCTTACAACAACCCAGTAAGATAAGAATTTATACCCCATTTTCAGAGGCAATATGCAAAAAATGTCTAGTTATAGAACTTGGATTGGTATTCAAATTTCTATCTACATGGGTACCAGAGCCCAAGCTTCTTCCACTGCACTATTACCACAATGTATGTATTTTCATGGTGTATCTTTCGATCTTCACAGTGATCCTGTTAGATGATTTATGCCAACATGAAGCGAACAAGAAGAGAACAATATAATGAATTAGGAAAAAAAGTCTGAAACAAAGTCTCAGAGAAACATGAGATAAAATTCAGTTTGCTGTGTTATTTCTTCCCCCAAATAGTGAACCATAGTTACCCAGAGTACTTTTGAAGCATTCTAGGGCTCCCTGGTAGCTCAGCTGGTAAAGAATCTGGTTGCAATGCAGGAGATCCCACTTGGATTCCTGGGTCAGCAAGAGCCCCTGAAGAAGGGATAGGCTACCCACTCCAGTATTAGAGGGCTTCCTTGGTGGCTGAGAATCCGCCTGCAATGCGGGAGACCTGGGTTCGATCCCTGGGTTGGGAAGCTGCCCCGGAGTAGGGCATGGATATCCACTCCAGGATTCTTACCTGGAGAACTCCATGGACAGAGGGGCCTGGCGAGCAACAGTCTATGGGGTCACCGAGTCAGACACAACAGAGCGACTAAGCACAGACAGCATAGCACAGGGCTCCATGGGAGAATTTTGCAAGTAAAACAGGATTTAGAAGGGTGTTGTGTGTTTACTCTTTTATAAACATTTAGCCATGTGTTCCACTTTTTCTCTAATTTCTTCTCTCTCTTTATTGTGGTTGTTCCCCCGCCCCGATGTAATCATGGCAGGATTAAGGACAGCACATTCGAAGGGGCTTGTGGGAAAATTTATCAAAAGGATTATCTGTAAATACGTGGGCGGTTAAGGAGAAGCAAGAAGGCGCACCGAACATTTGTGAGGACAGAGAGAACAGCAGCTATCCTGGCGCCTGCACTGGAGAAGCGAGGGAATGCTATGGTTACTACCACAGGGGGACTGTTACTCTGCCTGTAGGAAAGCACTGCCCAGCAGCAGTTGCGGCCGTTGGGGGAGGGACTCAAGACATGTGAGATGACCTGGGAGGGTGGAAGGCTGAGAAATAAATGCCCTGACCTCGCTGGGTCTATCCCTGATGTGTGTGGGGGGGATGGAGGAGGTGGAGGGCGAACATGGCGGCTGTGTCTCTCTGGGTGTTTGTGAAGGAGGTGAGGGGGGTAGCAACATGTTTTGCACGAGACTTTGCAGTTGGACAATTTTTTTTCACGTGTAGACTTGGGCAATTTTACTAACTTGCCCAAGGTCCTTGAGCTAGTAAGTGAGGAAGAGTTGAAGTTGAAGCCTGGGTGTGTGTTGTGCAATAGTTCTTACTTCTAGCTGAAGGTTAGTTACACCTGAAAGAAAAAGTGAAGTCGCTCAGTCGTGTCCGATTCTTGGCAACCCCTGTGGGCTGTAGCCCAACAGGCTCCTTGGTCCATGGGATTTTGCAGGCAAGAGTACTAGAGTGGGTTGCCATTTCTTTCCTTTGTCAGGTGATCTTCCCCACCTAGGGATCGAACCCACCTCTCCCACACTGCAGGCAGACACTTTACCGTCTGAGCTACCAGGCAAGCTTAGTATCACTTCAGTTCAGTCACTCAGTCACGTTGGACTCTTTGCGACCCCATGAATCGCTGCACGCCAGGCCTCCCTGTCCATCACCATCTCCCAGAGTTCACTCAGACTCACATCCATCGAGTCAGTGATGCCATCCAGCCATCTCATCCTCTGTCGTCCCCTTCTCCTCCTGCCCCCAATCCCTCCCAGCATCAGAGTCTTTTCCAATGAGTCAACTCTTCGCATGAGGTGGCCAAAGTACTGCAGTTTCAGCTTTAGCATCGTTCCTTCCAAAGAAATCCCAAGGCTGATCTCCTTCAGAATGGACTGGTTGGATCTCCTTGCTGTCCAAGGGACTCTCAAGAGTCTTCTTCAACACCAAGTTCAAAAGCATCAATTCTTCGGCGCTCAGCCTTCTTCACAGTCCAACTCTCACATCCATACATGACCACAAGAAAAACCATAGCCTTGTCTAGATGGACCTTAGTCGGCAAAGTAATGTCTCTACTTTTTAACATGCTATCTAGCTTGGTCATAACTTTTCTTCCAAGGAGTAAGTGCCTTTTAATTTCATGGCTGCAATCACCATCTGCAGTGATTTAGGGAAGGGCTTATAAAGTACTGATGTCAGGAACCCATCCTTTGAGATCTCAATATAATTTGCATGGCTGGGGGGCCCGGGCAGCTTATTAAAAGCTCCCCCAGATGATTCTAATGTGCAGCTAGGATTGGGAAACCATGGTCTGGCTGAACGCCAGTATCTGTGCTGTTTTCACTGTAATGTGATCTGCTCTGGGCACAGAAGAAGTGACAAAGACATCCCTGACCTGAAGAACCCTCTCTCTAACGCTGAGCAAACCATCACAACACAGACAACAGGAGAAGCTAGAGGCAGTTTGGAGGAGTGAGGGGAGACTCCTCAGAGATCAAGCTGGAGCAGAGCTGGTGGTATGGTTTTTCCACCTGCTGGCCTTTGCTCCAAGCACTGAATAGTATTTCATTTCAGTTCAGTCCTTCAGTCTTGTCTGACTCTTTGCGACCCCATGGACTGCAGCACGCCAGGGTTCCCTTGTCCATCACCAACTCCAGGAGCTTGCTAGTAGCTAATTTAATTCTTATCACCACCCTGCCAATAGGTGCTGTTATTAATATTATTTTAATCAACAATCATTATTTGTTAAATTAACATCTCAGTATATTCATTTTTTCTGGAGGAGGGCATGGCAGCCCACCTAGTATGCTTGCTTGGAGAATCCCATGAACAGAGGAGCCTGGCGGGCTCAGTCCATGGGGTGGCAAAGAGTTGGACACGACTGAAGCGACTTAGCACATATATCTTTTTTACACTTATGGATGCTAAAACGCAGAGAAATTAAGTGTCTCATTCACGGTCACATAGAGGTAATAAGTGGGCTTGAACCCAAGTAGTTTGGTCTGAGATCCCACCTGCATTAACAGTATGTGAATTAGCAAAGGTAATGCTGAGTGGGCGGGGTGGTCAGGGAGAGAAGGCTGAGGAAGTGGTATTCCTGGCAGAGTGTTTGCTGATTGGAGCCTGTTGGGAGATTTGGGGCAAGGTTGGGGGGGGTGC
>SJYC01043153.1:0-14123 GCA_006408675.1 Madoqua kirkii
CATTTGAGTAGTTTCTGGGCTTCCTACACAGCTCAATTGGTAAAGAATCCACCTGTCATGCAGAAGACCCCAGTTTGATTCATGGGTCGGGAAGATCCCCTGGAGAACGGATAGGCTACCCACTCCAGTATTCTTGGGCTTCCCTTGTGGCTCAGCTGGTAAAGAATCTGCTTGCAATGCAGGAGACCTGGGTTCAATCCCTGGGTTGGGAAGATCCCCTGGAGAAGGGATAGGCTACCCACTCCAGTATTCTGGCCTGGAGAATTCCATGGACTATATAGTTGTCTCAAAGAGCTGTACACAACTGAGAGACTTTCATCTGTCACTATCTATTGGGTAGTGTCTAGTTTTAGATGGTTAAGAATAAAACTCTTGGGCTTCCTTGGTGGTCCAGTAGTTAATAATCCACCTGCCAATACAGAGACACGGGTTTGATTTCTGGTATAGGAAGATTCCCATCTGCCTCAGAGCAACCAAGCCTGTGAGCCACAACTACTGAGCCTGTGCTTTAGAATCCTCAAGCCACAGCTACGAAAGCCCGCACGCCTAGAGATCGTGCTCTGCAACAAGAGAAGCCAACACAAGAAGCCACTGCAATGAGAAGGCCACGCCCCACAGGAAGAATAGCCCCCACTTGCTGCAGCTGGAGAAAGCTAGGTGCACAGCAAAGCATATGCGGGAAAAAAGTAGCCAATAAAGAAATAAAAATAAAAAAGAATACAACTCTCTATTGGGAAAATTTGTAGGAGTAAAAACACTGGACGTTATACCCCATTTTCAATTTCCATACAGAAAAACGTTGAAACCTAGACTATTGAGGTAGGAAACAAATGATAACACTTACTCAGCTTGGGAACTTCATGACATTATCCTGAACTCATCTTGGGTTTTTTTTTTAAGGAAAATTAATCATTATCAAAAATATCAGAGAATTTCATTAATATGTACCTAATTTGCATTCCAGTCACCTTACTTCATACATTATTGCCTAATGCTGTTATTTACTAGCTATTTGATCTCGAACAAATTCCTTAACCTCCCAGATCCTCAGCTTCCTCATATGTAAAATAAGGACAACGAACAGCACTTACTTCACAGGTTTTCATGAGAATTAAGTGAGCTAAAGCATATAAAGTACATATCACATCACCTGACACAGAATGGTGCTCAGAAATAATAACTATTATCATTATTGTGATATAGCATCTTACAACAACCCAGTAAGATAAGAATTTATACCCCATTTTCAGAGGCAATATGCAAAAAATGTCTAGTTATAGAACTTGGATTGGTATTCAAATTTCTATCTACATGGGTACCAGAGCCCAAGCTTCTTCCACTGCACTATTACCACAATGTATGTATTTTCATGGTGTATCTTTCGATCTTCACAGTGATCCTGTTAGATGATTTATGCCAACATGAAGCGAACAAGAAGAGAACAATATAATGAATTAGGAAAAAAAGTCTGAAACAAAGTCTCAGAGAAACATGAGATAAAATTCAGTTTGCTGTGTTATTTCTTCCCCCAAATAGTGAACCATAGTTACCCAGAGTACTTTTGAAGCATTCTAGGGCTCCCTGGTAGCTCAGCTGGTAAAGAATCTGGTTGCAATGCAGGAGATCCCACTTGGATTCCTGGGTCAGCAAGAGCCCCTGAAGAAGGGATAGGCTACCCACTCCAGTATTAGAGGGCTTCCTTGGTGGCTGAGAATCCGCCTGCAATGCGGGAGACCTGGGTTCGATCCCTGGGTTGGGAAGCTGCCCCGGAGTAGGGCATGGATATCCACTCCAGGATTCTTACCTGGAGAACTCCATGGACAGAGGGGCCTGGCGAGCAACAGTCTATGGGGTCACCGAGTCAGACACAACAGAGCGACTAAGCACAGACAGCATAGCACAGGGCTCCATGGGAGAATTTTGCAAGTAAAGACAGGATTTAGAAGGGTGTTGTGTGTTTACTCTTTTATAAACATTTAGCCATGTGTTCCACTTTTTCTCTAATTTCTTCTCTCTCTTTATTGTGGTTGTTCCCCCGCCCCGATGTAATCATGGCAGGATTAAGGACAGCACATTCGAAGGGGCTTGTGGGAAAATTTATCAAAAGGATTATCTGTAAATACGTGGGCGGTTAAGGAGAAGCAAGAAGGCGCACCGAACATTTGTGAGGACAGAGAGAACAGCAGCTATCCTGGCGCCTGCACTGGAGAAGCGAGGGAATGCTATGGTTACTACCACAGGGGGACTGTTACTCTGCCTGTAGGAAAGCACTGCCCAGCAGCAGTTGCGGCCGTTGGGGGAGGGACTCAAGACATGTGAGATGACCTGGGAGGGTGGAAGGCTGAGAAATAAATGCCCTGACCTCGCTGGGTCTATCCCTGATGTGTGTGGGGGGGATGGAGGAGGTGGAGGGCGAACATGGCGGCTGTGTCTCTCTGGGTGTTTGTGAAGGAGGTGAGGGGGGTAGCAACATGTTTTGCACGAGACTTTGCAGTTGGACAATTTTTTTTCACGTGTAGACTTGGGCAATTTTACTAACTTGCCCAAGGTCCTTGAGCTAGTAAGTGAGGAAGAGTTGAAGTTGAAGCCTGGGTGTGTGTTGTGCAATAGTTCTTACTTCTAGCTGAAGGTTAGTTACACCTGAAAGAAAAAGTGAAGTCGCTCAGTCGTGTCCGATTCTTGGCAACCCCTGTGGGCTGTAGCCCAACAGGCTCCTTGGTCCATGGGATTTTGCAGGCAAGAGTACTAGAGTGGGTTGCCATTTCTTTCCTTTGTCAGGTGATCTTCCCCACCTAGGGATCGAACCCACCTCTCCCACACTGCAGGCAGACACTTTACCGTCTGAGCTACCAGGCAAGCTTAGTATCACTTCAGTTCAGTCACTCAGTCACGTTGGACTCTTTGCGACCCCATGAATCGCTGCACGCCAGGCCTCCCTGTCCATCACCATCTCCCAGAGTTCACTCAGACTCACATCCATCGAGTCAGTGATGCCATCCAGCCATCTCATCCTCTGTCGTCCCCTTCTCCTCCTGCCCCCAATCCCTCCCAGCATCAGAGTCTTTTCCAATGAGTCAACTCTTCGCATGAGGTGGCCAAAGTACTGCAGTTTCAGCTTTAGCATCGTTCCTTCCAAAGAAATCCCAAGGCTGATCTCCTTCAGAATGGACTGGTTGGATCTCCTTGCTGTCCAAGGGACTCTCAAGAGTCTTCTTCAACACCAAGTTCAAAAGCATCAATTCTTCGGCGCTCAGCCTTCTTCACAGTCCAACTCTCACATCCATACATGACCACAAGAAAAACCATAGCCTTGTCTAGATGGACCTTAGTCGGCAAAGTAATGTCTCTACTTTTTAACATGCTATCTAGCTTGGTCATAACTTTTCTTCCAAGGAGTAAGTGCCTTTTAATTTCATGGCTGCAATCACCATCTGCAGTGATTTAGGGAAGGGCTTATAAAGTACTGATGTCAGGAACCCATCCTTTGAGATCTCAATATAATTTGCATGGCTGGGGGGCCCGGGCAGCTTATTAAAAGCTCCCCCAGATGATTCTAATGTGCAGCTAGGATTGGGAAACCATGGTCTGGCTGAACGCCAGTATCTGTGCTGTTTTCACTGTAATGTGATCTGCTCTGGGCACAGAAGAAGTGACAAAGACATCCCTGACCTGAAGAACCCTCTCTCTAACGCTGAGCAAACCATCACAACACAGACAACAGGAGAAGCTAGAGGCAGTTTGGAGGAGTGAGGGGAGACTCCTCAGAGATCAAGCTGGAGCAGAGCTGGTGGTATGGTTTTTCCACCTGCTGGCCTTTGCTCCAAGCACTGAATAGTATTTCATTTCAGTTCAGTCCTTCAGTCTTGTCTGACTCTTTGCGACCCCATGGACTGCAGCACGCCAGGGTTCCCTTGTCCATCACCAACTCCAGGAGCTTGCTAGTAGCTAATTTAATTCTTATCACCACCCTGCCAATAGGTGCTGTTATTAATATTATTTTAATCAACAATCATTATTTGTTAAATTAACATCTCAGTATATTCATTTTTTCTGGAGGAGGGCATGGCAGCCCACCTAGTATGCTTGCTTGGAGAATCCCATGAACAGAGGAGCCTGGCGGGCTCAGTCCATGGGGTGGCAAAGAGTTGGACACGACTGAAGCGACTTAGCACATATATCTTTTTTACACTTATGGATGCTAAAACGCAGAGAAATTAAGTGTCTCATTCACGGTCACATAGAGGTAATAAGTGGGCTTGAACCCAAGTAGTTTGGTCTGAGATCCCACCTGCATTAACAGTATGTGAATTAGCAAAGGTAATGCTGAGTGGGCGGGGTGGTCAGGGAGAGAAGGCTGAGGAAGTGGTATTCCTGGCAGAGTGTTTGCTGATTGGAGCCTGTTGGGAGATTTGGGGCAAGGTTGGGGGGGGTGCGGTTAAGGGAGGGGAGAGGGTTTGGGGGAGGAAAGGAGAAGCAGACACCCCACACCACTTTCCCAGGGGTGAGGCTGTATTGTGGATTTTATTCTCAAGGCAGTAAGCCGTCAGGAGAGAGTAACTTGGTCAGGTTGGCATTTTTAAGCCAGAGAAAGGACAGGACTCTGGCCCAACAGGAAATGGAGGCAGGTGGGGACACTGGGGAATGCGGAAGGAGAAACATGTTTGGATTTGGCCTTAGCGAGTGGGAAAGGTTGAGATAATATAGAAGCAGAAATGCTGCAGAATGAGTTCTTGAGTGCATCTATCGGCCAGGCATTCCACAATTTATCTATGTTTATAATAAAGCACAGGCGCTTGATAACGATTTCTCTAAGTTAGAATACAATCTAGCATCTAACAGGATAGACTCATAACTGTCACCCTTCCTTTCCTGGGGGAGACCGATGTGAGATGATGGGCAAAACCCAGAGATGAATTCATAAAGTGTAAAAGGCAAGGGGAGATATGAACACATTAAAATCTGCAAAACATATGTTATCCTTTTAATTAAAAAATTAGTAATGTCAAAAAATGAGATTTCTTTATGCATGCGTTTCAATATTTAAATCTGTTTAATTCCTCATGTTTGGTGTGGAAAAAATGTCAAGACATTTTAAAAACAGATCATTTGGTGGGTATAATTTGATCAGTCATGTTTATTTTTCCTTAGTCTCAAAAGGTATGAGAAATAAAAACTTTCTTCCTCACCAGGAAAGGAATGGAGAAGTGGAAGATGATGAGGTAGAGGTGAGGGCAGCCCAGGGCCTTTAGAAACACATAGCAGGCTATCTTGCTGGAGAAATATACCCTTTGATACTTTCTTTTAAACTGAAATATAGTTGATTTACAATGTTGTGTAAGTTTCAGATATACAGCAATGTGGTTCAGTTTAATAGAATCTATATATATATAGTTATATTTAATAGCTGTATCTATATAGATATTAAACTGAATCTATATGTAAAAGATATATAGATATAGATATAAAAGATACATATGGAAAATATATATATTCTTTTTCAGATTTTTTTCCATTATAGATTATTATAAGATATTAAATATAGTTCACTGTCATATACAGGTCCTTGCCTGCTGGTACAGTTATGTAAGAAATTGTTTTTTAATATAATTTTTAAATTTTTTGAAGTATTGTTGATGTACAATGTTGTTTTAGTTTCAGGTGTATAGCAAAAGTGTCTCAGTTATATATATATATATATATGTATTATACATATGTATCTATATATAATACATATAATCTATGTATCTATTCTTTTTCAGATTCTTTTCCTTGTAGTTTATTAAAAATACTGAGTGTATTTCCCTGTGCTATATAGTAAGTCCCTGTTGCTTATCTGTTTTATTATATGTGTGTGTGTGTGTGTGTGCCTGTGTATGTATCTGTGTGTGTGCCTATGTCTCTGTGTGTGTCTGTGTGTGTGCCTTTGTGTCTGTGTGTGTTTATGTGTGTGTCTGTCATATACAGGTCCTTGCCTGCTGGTACAGTTATGTAAGAAATTGTTTTTTAATATAATTTTTAAATTTTTTGAAGTATTGTTGATGTACAATGTTGTTTTAGTTTCAGGTGTATAGCAAAAGTGTCTCAGTTATATATATATATATATATGTATTATACATATGTATCTATATATAATACATATAATCTATGTATCTATTCTTTTTCAGATTCTTTTCCTTGTAGTTTATTAAAAATACTGAGTGTATTTCCCTGTGCTATATAGTAAGTCCCTGTTGCTTATCTGTTTTATTATATGTGTGTGTGTGTGTGTGTGTGTGTGTGTGTGTGTGTGTGTTAGTCATTCAGCTGTGTCTGACTCTTTGTGGCCTCATGGACTGTAGCCTGCCAGGCTTCTCTATCCACGGAATTCTTCAGACAAGAATAAAGGAGTGGGTAGCATCTCTCTCCTCCAGGGGATCTTCACAACCCAGGGATCGAACCAGGGTCTCCCACATTGCAGGTGGATTCTTTACAGATGAGCTACAAGGGAAGATTTATATACAGTAGTGTGCATATGTTCATCCCAAACTCCTCATATATCCTCCACCCCCTGAAACACTGTACAATGGGCATCTCTGTGGATGACCAAGGCTGGGAGCAGTGATGCATTCTAGGGAGGATTCTATGCTCCATAGGGGATCAACAGAGGGACTCCTGAGTTTGTCTGACATGAGGGTTCACCCAGAGAGGACTTGGGCAACATCCCAGAGGGAGCCCCAGCAGTGAGGTGAAAACCCTGGACCAGCCCTCTCCTGCTTTCTGGCACCAGGAGTCTCATAATTCCTTGAACTGTGGAGAGATCCTCTCTTGACCAGGATCACCACCAGTGGGAATCTACGTGATTTACCTGGCTCAGAGAGGAGCACCTACTTTCTCATACTTAAGTATTGAGGAATAAACATATCACTTGCCACAGAGTGGGCTCCCTTGGTGGTTCAGTCAGTAAAGAATCTGCCTGCAATGCAGGAGACCTGATTTTGATCCCTAGGTTGGGAAGATCTTCTGGAGAAGGAAATGGCAACCCACGCCAGTATTCTTGCCTGGAAAATCCCATGGACAGAGGAGGCTGGTGGGCGATGGTCTATAGGGTCGCAAAGTCGGACATGATTTTGCAACTAAACCACCACCACTTGCCACAGAGAAGAGAAGAGAAATCGCTGTTTTTGTGTATGCTGAGTCTAAAGACTGGGGCTTAAGCATGGGAATGATAGAGATCAATTTCCCCTTGAAGGTCAGTTCCAGAGGTTGAAATCTTACCATAAAGAAATTTAAGATCTAGTAGAAATGTAAATGAGATAAGCTAAAGGAATATGAGATCAGATTTTTAACATCAATATGAATTGGAATTGGATACATGTTCAGAAGTCTCTACAAAAAATTCTAAGATTTGCAAAAAATGCTTATTAGGATGAAGAAGTGGACCCACCCCATCTTCCCACCTGAATCACCACACACAATCTCTCCCTAGGCACCAGCAGGAAGTACCTGATTATTACCTTGTAGTTTAAATGTAACTCACTTTGTTTCTTTCTAGTCATCACAACCAATGAGACTGAGTCCCATCCAGGCCCCCAGATGAATGAAATCAATGAAATAAATAAGCCTAAGTCGGTATTTTGCTTTAAACTTTCTTACCAGCCCACATGGTATCTCAGGGCTTGGACCTCATCCCAGGGATGGAAAGATTATTTTTTCTTTTAAATTAATTGATTGGATGTAGGTTGAAAGACTGTGTGAACAGACCTCTTTGTGTAAAACAACGAAAGCAATATTGACCCTACCTCTGAGGTTGTTGAAGAGGATTAACAGGAAGTGATTGCCAAGGCCCAAAGGCACAGAGGCCTCGTAAGAATTCTAAAAGGCCTCTTTTACCCACGAAAAGGCAGGAAAACATTTTAATCTTCTTCTTGAGTCCAAAGCAGAGATCTGATTTTATCTCCTCGAGGCAAAAATAATCTCATATGGGCATAAATGTGCAAAATGACTTTCCTTTCCCTTCAACTAATTGCTGTAAAATAGATTAGCTATTTCTTACACGGATAGAAAGGTAGGAAGAATAAATAGAAAAGAATAGTGTAAAAAACACTAGTTTCTAACCACCTGGGATCAACATGGAATATTTTTGTTATATTTGTCATTTTATTTTTTAATTATTATAGATAAACATTTAAGTGACATTTGACTTCATGTCCCATTCTTGTTTCCATCACCACTATTATGAGTTTTGTAGGTATTTGCTCACTTCATCTTCATGTATATATGGATCTACAATGAGTATATAAAACTGTTTTGTGAGGTTATTGTTTTCAATTGATTCAAGTGATTTATACAATATATATGATCTACACCAAGATTTTTCCACTGAACTTTTTAAAAAACATATTGATATTCATACAGATAGATCTAGTACCTTTTTTTTGCCACACTGCATGGCTTGTGGGATTTTAGTTTCCCAACCAGAGATCAAACCTAGGTCCTTGGCAATGATACAGGAGAAAATGGGGCAGGGCATAGTCTTGAAAAGACTGACATAGCCTGAGGACACGACATAAACTGATTAGAACTGAACAGGTCCAAGATAGCAGATGAGTCAACTTCCACTAGATCTTGAACCTCAGTATACAGTCATTGGAACACACCAGCAAGCTAAATGACATACCCACAGGTGCCAAGACAGTTCTACAGCCAATTATAAAGTTCAAAGGTGGGCAGCAGGTCACTGGCCTGCTGTGCTGTGCTTGCTTGTTAAGTCGTGTCCAACATTTTGCGACCCTGTGGACTGTAGCCTGCCAGGCTCCTCTGCCCATGGAATTCTCCAGGCAAGAATACTGGAGTGGATAACCATTTCCTCCTCCAGGGGATCTTCCCAACCCAGGGATCAAACCTGGGTCTCCCACATTGCAGGTGGATTCTTTACAGTCTGAGCCACCAGGGAAGCCCAATTCCTGGCCTACTCCTTCTCCAAAATATCTGGAATACTCCTTCCACTCATTAGTCTATAAGCACTGACAACCTCATCAGTTCAGTTTATTAGTTGCTCAGTCATGTCTGACTCTTTGTGACCCCATGAATCGCAGCGCGCCAGGCCTCCCTGTCCATCACCAACACCCGGAGTTCACTCAGACTCACGTCCATCGAGTCAGTGATGCCATCCAGCCATCTCATCCTCTGTCGTCCCCTTCTTCTCCTGCCCCCAATCCCTCCCAGCATCAGTCTTTTCCAATGAATCAACTCTTCGCTTGAGGTGGCCAAAGTACAACCTCATACTTGAAGGCAACTCTCTCTTTCTGAGATGGCCCATACTCTGTGGAGTGTTTCTCTTTAAATAAATCTATTTATTACCTATCACTTTGTCTCTCACTGAATTCTTTCTTCAAAGAGACATAAAAAAACTGAGCTTCTTTACATCCTGATATCAGATGTGATCTCAGTTGAGAGACTGTGCATTCAAGTCCCAGTCTGGGTTTTGGCTAGGTTCCAGTCCTGCCTGGTGGGTTCAAGCCCCACTCTGAGTTGCACGGTTTCACTACCATCACAGTCCATTCTCCTCTCTCCAATTTCATGTCTAGTTGTGTTAGACAAGGCAGACTAGACCCTGATGCAGTTGTGACTGGTGAAGGCAGTTGCCACTCTTATTAGCTAGGAAGGAGAATGTTTGGTGTTTTGTGGGTAGCAGAGAAATATTGTTCTTGTCTTTCCTTACACGGACATGACTTAGTGACCAAACGAAAACACACAATTTAGATGTGAGCTTACTTTGTCTCACTTCATCACAGTCACAGATGACCTTGACTGATGGTGGTCTCCCATGAGGTGGTTTATGTGCAACAGGAGAACACCATGGTCCAGCTGTGTCAGGCTAGCTTCCAGAAGTCCTCTGCTATGGGCTGAGAATTTCTCTGTTGGTGTCCTAAACCCCCCCCCCCCAACCCCGTGTGACTGTATTTAAAGAAGGAATTAAGGTTAAATGAGGTCATAAGGGTAGGGCCCTGAGCTGATAAGATTAGTGCCTTTATAACAAGAGACACCAGAGAGCTTGCTCTCCCCCTCCTCATGCAGGCTCCAAAGAAAGGCCACATGAGCACAAGATGGGAGGGAGTCCATCTATACACCAGGAAGAGAGCCTCACCAGGGATTGAATTGGCTAGCACCTTGATCTGGAACTTCCCAGCCATAGTAACTATGAGAAAATACATTTCTGTTGTCCAAGTCCACCCCACCCCTGCCCAGTGGTGTTTCATTATGAGAGTCTGAGCAGACGTATATCTCCATATTTCCCTGCTTCTCCTGGTTTTTCTCCTACTGGTAACAATTTTAGGTGGATTAAACTGTTTCTTCTGGCATCCATCCTGTCCTACCTATTTGAATTCCATATGGCTCTATCTTACGACTCATCAATTTTAGACATTGTCTATTAATTTTGCAGGATGGTAGATAAGTATTTAGCTTTGTTGCACTTCATTATCTCCCCTATCCTCCCATTGTAGTTATACTACAACTTTTGCTTCAATAAATATGTGGAATTTGGCTTCCCTGGTGGCTCAGACAGTAAAGAATCTACCTGCAATATGGGAGACCCAAGTTTGATCTGTGGGCCAGGGAATATCCCCTGGAGAAGGGAATGGCAACCCACTCCAGTATTCTTGCCTGAAGAATTCAGTGGACAGAGGAGCATGGAGGGCAGCAGTCCATGGGGTCACAAAGAGTTGGATACAACTAAGCAACTAACATGTTCACTTTAAATTATTTCATTAATTATTGGGAAACCTATCAGGAAAACACATCTTGCCATAGTAAGTACAAGTCTCCCCTGCAGGGGCAAGTTTTCATGTGGAAAAGAAGACATGTATCCTCAAACAGGGAGTAATAGAAAGAGTGAGTGATGGTGATTAAGTCAGTAATGTCATTAATTTTCCCAAAGATCCATCAGAAAACATACTCCTGTACCCTAAGGAATGAAAGAGGAGGAAAAAAGAGGCCAGAAAAATTCTGCATGCATTTTTACCTGCGGGTGAATGAAAAGAAGTTCCCTTCCTTTAAGGGAAATCTGAAGGGGGAGGAAATAAATGCTTCCTTTTCTACAAGAGCCTGCAACAATGTGAGGGACTCAGCATTGCCAAGACCTGAGGCTGCCCTGCACGCTTAGGTCAACTCAAATATCCTATGATGGTTGCATGTGACAAGGTACCGAGGAATGAGCAGTTTAGGAATTTCAAAGTGAAATGTGAGGCAGGTCAGACTCCACAGTCACTTGCCCTTTGAATTGGACGCCACCATTAATCTGCCATGTTCAGTGTCCTTCTAAACAATAGACTTGAAAATGATGCACACACAGCCCTAAATTTGCTGAGCTATTCTCATCCTCAGCCGAACTCATTTCAGAGCATTCAGACTGTACCACGATTAGCTGCTGAACTATCCTAAAATAATATGAAGCCAGGCCAGTAATTATACACTGACAGAAACTATCTATAGAAAAGCTCATTAACTTGTGGGGTGGTACCGGTTTCTGAAGTGGGAGCCTTTCAAACAGGATGATCGTGTTCCTGATGGTATGGTGGAAAATCCAATTGCAAATCCTTGTGTATGTGTGCTCAGTTGTGTCCGACTCTTTGAGACCCCATAGACTATAGCCAGTCAGTCTCCTCTGTCCATGCGATTTTCCAGGCAAGAATACTAGATTGGGTAACCATTTCCTGATTCAGGGGATCTTCCTGACTCAAGGATTAAACCTGCGTCTCTGGCGTCTCCTGCATTGGCAGATGGATTCTTTACCACTGAGCCACTTAGCTAAATGTGATATACATATATATTACCTTAGCTAAATATATATATAAATTTTACAAAAAGTAGTCATTCATGTTTATTGCAGAAAATACACAAATATAGATGAATTTAAAAAATAATCCAGAAACAGTTTAATAGAGAAAATCATCTCAATCACTGTACTTTATTTTACACATTTATGTTTTGTATGTATAGTTTAAACATATTTATTACCTATCTATAGTGTATGTGTGCATATTGGACATATACTTACATTTCTGCATACACTTTATATCCATTTTCCTCACGTTTGGAGAGCTAAAATGCCCTATGCTGCTGCTGCTAAGTTGCTTCAGTCGTGTCTGACTCTGTGTGACCCCAAAGACGGCAGCCCACCAGGCTCCTCCGTCACAGGGATTCTCCAGGTAAGAACACTGGAGTGGGTTGCCATTTCCTTCTCCAATGCGTGTATGCATGCTAAGTTGCCTCAGTTGTGTTCAACTCTGTGTGACCCTACGGACAGCAATCCATGAGTCTCCTCCATCCACAGGATTCTCCAGGCAAGAATACTGGAATGGGCTGCCATTTCCTTCCCTAGAAAAGCCCTATAAGATATTTTAAATGAATGCCATCCTGGTAAAAATGTGGCAAGCCCTGTGTTTTGTACTTTATATATACTGCTTTGTACAGTTTTTATATATGCAGTGATGTAAATATTATTGTGCCCAGTCTACAGATGAGGATGCTAAGGATTAGAAAGATTAGTTTTGTTATCTGGTTATGTTTTCTGTGGAATTTATCAAGGTCAAACCAACAGTGTCTGACCTGGAATTTAAACTAAATGGGTTCTCAACCACTGGTGATAGTGCCTGGTGTTTGCCAGGAAGGGAAGCAGAGTCTGCAGGCTGGAGCTTGCAGGGTGTGTTTGTAGCTTCGAGTATGGGTTCAGTTTAGTTGCTCAGTCATGTCCAGCTCTTTATGACCCCGTGGACTGTAGCACGCCAGGCTTTCCTGTCCCCCATCAACTCCCAGAGCTTGCTCAAGCTCATATCCATCGAGTTGCTGATGCCATCCAACCATCTCATCCTCTGTCATTCGCCTTCTCCTCCTGCCTTCAATCTATCCCAGCATCAGGGACTTTTCCAGTAAGTCAGTTCTTCGTATCAGGTGACCAAAGTATTGGAGTTTCAGCTTCAGCATCAGTCCTTCCAGTGAATATTCAGAACTGATCTCCTTTAGGATGGACTGGTTTGATCTCCTTGCAGTCCAAGGGACTCTCAAGAGTCTTCTCCAATACCACTTTTCAAAAGCATCAATCCTTCAGCGCTCACCTTTCTTTATAGTCCAACTCTCACATCCATACATGACTACTGAAAAAACCATAGCTTTGACTAGATGGACCTTTGTCGGCAAAGTAATGTCTCTGCTTTTTAATATGCTGTCTAAGTTGGTCAGAATGTGGTCCACTGGAGAAGGGAATGGCAAACCACTTCAGTATTCTTGCCTTGAGAACCCCGTGAACAGTATAAAATGGCAAAATGATAGGATACTGAAAGAGGAACTCCCCAGGTTGGTAGGTGCCCAATATGCTACTGAAGATCAGTGGAGAAATAATTCAAGAAAGAATGAGGGGATGGAGCCAAAGCAAAAACAATACCCAGTTGTGGATGTGACTGGTGATAGAAGCAAGATCTGATGCTGTAAAGAGCAATATTACATAGGAATGGGGATGCTAGATCCATGAATCAAGACAAATTGGAAGTAGTCAAACAGGAGATGGCAAGAGTGAACATTGGCATTCTAGGAATCAGTAAACTAAAATGGACTGGAACAGGTGCATTTAACTCAGATGACCATTATATCTACTACTACGGGCAGGAATCCCTTAGAAGAAATGGAGTAGCCATCATAGTCAACAAAAGAGTCCGAAATGCAGCACTTGGATGCAATCTGAAAAACGAGAGAATGATCCCTGTTTGTTTCCAAGGCAAACCATTCAATATTACAGTAATCCAAGTCTATGTCCCAACCAGTAATGCTGAAGAAGCTGAATTTGAACAGTTCTGTGAAGACCTACAAGACCTTTTAGAACTAACACCACCAAAAGATGTCCTTTTCATTATAGGTGACTGGAATGCAAAAGTAGGAAGTCACCAGGAGTAACAGGCAAATTTGGCCTTGGAATGCAGAATGAAGCAAGGCAAAGGCTAATAGAG
Source organism: Madoqua kirkii (assembly GCA_006408675.1). NCBI lineage: Eukaryota > Metazoa > Chordata > Mammalia > Artiodactyla > Bovidae > Madoqua > Madoqua kirkii. The sequence continues at coordinate 13,980 of SJYC01043153.1, forward strand.
TTTTGCCAAGAGGGCGCATTGGTCATAGCAAACACCCTCTTCTAACAACATAAGAGAACACTCTACACATGGACATCACCAGATGGTCAACACTGAAATCAGGTTGATTATATTCTTTGCAGCCAAGGATGGAGAAGCTCTATA
>SJYC01043155.1:0-35523 GCA_006408675.1 Madoqua kirkii
TCACAGGGAATGTGATCAGATTAAGCACAATTCTCTGGTTGACTGATAGTGAGGGAACAGGGCAGTATCACAGTGGTTAACTTTATCAGCCCTTGGGGTTATGTGCTCAAGGTCATCAAGTAGTTAACTTCTTCCTTTTGGTGCAGAGTTTTTACACTGCAAAATAACTTGGGAAATTTGCATCAAATATTATCATCTTAGTACTTCAGAGATATGATAAAGCAGAAGATATGGGAGAAGGCCTGTCCTGGAGAGGCCTCATACAGGACTGCTTAGTTACACAGGTAGACTTTCAATTATATAATCCAATAAACCCAGCCCCTTTGTGTGCATGCTTATGTGTGTGTGTGTGTGTGTGTGTGTGTGTGTGTGTGGACTGCCATATACCATCACTGCTGAGTACTATGCTTTAAGCACCTAACCTAACTTGTTCCCACTACAGAATATTCTTCCCAGGCAGCTCAGATGGTAAAGATCTGCCTGCAGAGCAGGAGACCTGAGTTTAACCCCTGAGTTGGGAAGATCTCCTAGAGAAGGGAATGGCTACGCACTCCAGTATTCTTGCCTGGAGAATCCCCAAGGACAGAGGAGTCTGGTGGGTCACAGAGAGTTGGACATGACCGAGCAACTAACATGTTTCTGACCAATGTCTGCTGCAGGCTGGTGGTTGCATGTAGTCTCTAAGTTCTTTAAGTGTGGAACTGCTCTGTCACTGACAGAGGCCTGACCCTGCAGTTTTGACACATGTTCAAAAACTGGCGGTTTTCAGTTAAAGATACAGTAGCATGGCTTAATAAGTAAGGGCCTTCAGTCTCAGGTAAACAGAGTTCGAATTCCACTTTGTTCAGAAGCAATGTAACCTTGGAAAATTGCTTTATCTCCATGAAAGTAAGCTTTTTTGACCATAAAATGGGGATAAAAGTATCCTGACTGCAAGGAATTAGAGAAGTTATGTAAAGTGTCTAAAACTTGGCCATACATAGTAAATGATCTTTAAATGGTATCTATTACATTATTTTTTAAATAAGCCTTAAAGGTAATCAACCAAAAAAAAATATCTTTGGCACCCTTAAAGCTCTATACTGACTTAAAGCTGTCACTGTATAAAAAACAGATGCATGTGTACTTGGAAAGAAAAAAGCTATCTTAAAGAATGATCATTATAGGATTTCCCTGGTGATACAGTGGATTGGAGTCTGCCTGCCAATGCAGGAGGCAGGGCTTCCATCCCTGGTCCAGGAGGATCCCTCATGCCACGGGCAGCTAAAGCCGTGCTCCACAGCTACTGAGCCCTGTGCCAACTGCTGACTGTGTGCTGCAGCTACGGAAGCCCGAGTGACCTAGAGCCTGTGCTCAACAACAAAGGACACTGCGATAAGGTGCCCAGCCCCTACTTGCCACAGCTAGAGAAAGCCCACATGCAGCAATCAAGACCCAGTGCCACCAAAAATACATACAGTTAAAAGATTTCAAAAAATGCTTAAAAAAAAACAAAAAAGAATGACCACCATAACAGATGTCATTCTAAAATCTTCCGAAACTGGAGGTGGTCAGACATAAGTAGTTGTGTCTTATGGTCTTTGGAAGGAAAACAAAAGACTTTTGAGGGTCTGAGGGTTTTTTTTTTAAATTGAGAGGTCTTGGGCAGAAAATAAAGATATTCCATTTTATAAGGCAACAAATAACTTACATAAACACAAAAAATATGGAAAGTCATTTTAGATTTCATTAAAAAGGATTAGAGAAATATGGGTAGGACTTTTTGATATGAGACCAGCTAAATCAAATATCACAAGTAAACAAATATGTGGAGGGGTTTATTACAATAATTTATTTATACATATGCCATATTATACTATGAAATTTTTAAAAGGCAGGCATATAATGGAGAAGGAGACAAAAATAGTCTCTGCAATTTTTCTGAATGTATAAAAGTAAAGATAAAATATAGCACTCCATGTTTTAAAAAGCAAAATTATTGTGGCAGAAAAGAAATATTAAGGAAAACATAATGATACATTGAGAGAGCAATATTTCTAAAGATGTGACAGTCCACAGAAAAAGAATAATGTGCAGTTGACGGAGACAGTAAAATGTGATGTCCAGGAGGGGAAAATTTTCACCTCTACCCCCCTGGAGTTCTTGTGGCTGGACTAATAATAAAATTGACACAAGACAGATTAACAGAAGAAAAAGAAACACATTTAATTCGTGTGCAAGAAGGTCTTGTAGAAATGAGATCTAAAGAAGTGGCCAAAGCAGCCAGCTTTTATACTTTTTAGACAAAGAAACAATGGATTTGAGAGGAATTGACAGGACAAAGAAACTTAAGCTTGGCTGCTTAATTAGTAAGGAATTTAAAGAAAGTTTGGGCTTGGGTAGTAAATTAGTAGAGAATAGCAAGGTTTCTTTTATACTGTCTGTCATCTCAGTCTTGAATTCCCTGTCTCTGGTGCCAAGGATGTCTTTCTACCTCCCAGTACAAGGAAGACCATTTCACGGGGGAGATTTGCTTCCTGCTTTCAGGGAGACAGAGCAGGGCTGGAGCGTCCCTCTTACAGTTACTGTTTCTTATGTAACTTTTAATTTAAGCTGATCAATGTGCCATTGGGGCATATTTTTTGCCTTCCCGGGTAGCTCAGTGCTAAGGAGACACTTGCCAATGCAGGAGACTTGGGTTCAATCCCTGCATCTGGAAGACCCCGTGGAGGAGGAAATGGCAACCCACTCCAGTATTCTTGCCTGGAAAATAGAGAAGCCTGGCAGGCTACAGTCCATGGGGTTGCAAAGAGCTGGACACAGCTGAGTGGTTGACCGCAAATGCACATACACACTTTTTTTTTAAATCAAAGTATAGCCGATTAACAATGTTGTGATTATTTCAGGTGACTGAAAAAAAAAAAAAGAAAAAAAAAAAGGACTTAACCGTACATGTATCTTTGAGGCATATTTTGAGGCGACATGCCTTTGGCCTCCATGTTACTGAGCAAAGGACTCAGTGCCAGACAAGTATAAACTAGTCCTATGGCACCAGCTTCTGAGCAAAGGAAGAGTGCTATTTTGAGGTCCCACAGATCCTAGCAAGGAGGCAGGAGGCTTGGCTCAAATCTGTTTCTTTGATTCGGTTTTCAGTTTTATGAGTTAGGGGAGGAGGATTAGTGTTCAGATGTACTGGTGGGGTAAGTTTTGATTAAAAGAACTTATTTACAACACAGAAATAGACCCACAAACAGACAAAAAATTTATGGTAACCAAAGAGGAAAGGAGAGGAGAGATAAATTATAAGTTTAGCATTAACATACATATGTTTATATATATATAACTCAGATAGTAAAGAATTTGCCCATAATGCAGGAGACCCAAGTTAGATCCCAGGACCAGGAAGATTCTCTGGACAAGGGAATGGTACCTACTCCAGTAGTCTCACCTGGAGAATTCCATGAACAGAGGAGCCTGGCAGGCTACAGTCCATGGGGTTGCAAAGAGTCGGACATGACTGAGTGACTGACATTTTCATATGTAAAAACATATATATGCTATATGTAACATATATATATATATACTACTTTATATAATACATATATATGCTGCTGCTGCTGCTAAGTCACTTCAATCATGTCTGACTCTGTGTGACCCCATAGATGGCAGCCCACCATGCTCCCCCATCCCTAGGATTCTCCAGGCAGGAACACTGGAGTGGGCTGCCATTGCCTTCTCCAATGTATGAAAGGGAAAAGTGAAAGTGAAGTTGCTCAGTCGTGTCTGAGCCTCAGCGACCCCATGGTCTTCAGCCTACAAGGCTCCTCTGTCCATGGGATTTTCCAGGCAAGAGTATTTGAGTGGAGTGCCATTGCCTTCTCTGAAAGGTTATATATATATAATAACCAGTAAGGACCTGCTGTATAGTATGGGGAACTCTACTCAGCACTTTGCAATAATCTAATAATCTATAAGGGAAAAGAATCTGAAAAAGAAAATATACCTATTTCAGCCCAGCACTTATTTACCCTAGGAAGCACTTAAATGTATTAATAAATTAATAAATAGGTCTAAATTTATTCCACACATACATATATATATATATATATACACACATATATTTTAACTGAATCATTTTGCTTTACACTTGAAACTAACACAAGGTTAGATGTGTATAAGAGACAGCCCCTGGAGTCTGCACAGGGGAGTCAGGCCTTGTCTAGTTATATATATATAATAACCAGTAAGGACCTGCTGTATAGTATGGGGAACTCTACTCAGCACTTTGCAATAATCTAATAATCTATAAGGGAAAAGAATCTGAAAAAGAAAATATACCTATTTCAGCCCAGCACTTATTTACCCTAGGAAGCACTTAAATGTATTAATAAATTAATAAATAGGTCTAAATTTATTCCACACATACATATATATATATATATATATACACACACATATATTTTAACTGAATCATTTTGCTTTACACTTGAAACTAACACAAGGTTTTAAATCATCTATATTTCAATTAAAAAAAGAACTTGTCTGTCCACAGTAAGGTCTGGAAAAGGGATGTCACCAAGTCTTCCTGGACTTGAGCCCTCCACTTGTGAAAGGATCCTGTCCTTCAGGTTTCTGTCCCTGTCCCTTGGCTTCATGGGGGGAGTGGAATTTTGGTTTCAGGTATTATTTGAGAACAATATTTTCTCCTCTGCATGCACTTTGACTGCATGACTTGCAATTTTATTCTGTTGTCTCTGAAAACCAACTCAATATCTTGGTAGAACAGGATAGTGCTCACTTGGGGTTGGTTCTGAGACTACATTTCTATACACCATCCATACTGAGTTCTTTCCTTGTCAATACATTTCTACTTTTGTTCACTCCCCTCTACAGTTGGCATTTATTTACCCTAGGAAGAACTTAAACGTATTAATAAACTTTAATGAATGGGTCTAAATTCAGACCTCATCCTTGAACAGCATCACTGACAGAAGCCCTGCTCCTAGTTTCTCAGAGCTGGCTCTTCCCCCCAGATTGATTGCCTTGGGAAGAAGAGGAATGAGATGTGGTCGCCCTTCTAGAAGCTCCTCTGATGAAGAGATGAGGGCTCTGCAATTGAAACCGCTTTCCTTTTCGAACTGAAGCTAAATTCCATCTCCACTGCCTTTGGCCCTCTCCATCGTCCCTGTAAATGTCACATCTGCCTACATCACTCACTATGTTTTGCATAGGTCAGGATGCTTCCCCGTCTCAGCCAAGATGGCGTCTTGGGCACCGAGAATTCATCATCTTTATAGATGCTGAAGCTGCTCAGTGCTAGAAAGCCACAGAGCAAGGCCTTTAGAGCAGGATCTGTGAAGCCCCTGAAAGTCACGAATTGACTCCAAGAAAATATTTCCAATGTCATTCTGGGGCTTCTTGAGTGGCAGAAGAGAAGAGCAAATCCTAACGGATTGGTAAAAACCACTTGCTAATGGTTATGTGGCTTGTGTGTGGTTATTATTATCTGCTCATTCCTGAGTGTAAACATCCATCAGGGATGCACAGCCAGTGCTGCGGATATTGGGAACAGATCCATCCAGATTATTGGATGGGAGGTCCCGCCTCTTAGCCCCCTGATGAGTACTGCAGAATCCAGGTAATGCTCCGTGTCTAGTATACATTGTTTCCACAGGAAAGTTACCCTTGAATCTTTTCCTACTCCCCTCCCCGCCCCCTGCCCTGAAACTTGTAATTGGTGTGTTGTGTTTAAATCATAGTCTAAGTTGTGTTTGCTGTTAACTCTCCCAGGATATCTATTTTAAACAGAATAGCAGGAATAGGAGGCAAGTGTTTTGCCTGGAGAATTAATCTAAGAACCCAAACAGAATCTTTTCCAGAGGCAAAATTGACAGAAAATGATGGGTGAGACACAGCTTGCTGTCAGAGTAATCATCTTCAGTTGTGGGAAGAGGGGGTGGAGGGTGAGAATGATTACCATTAAATGAAACAGGTATCATGGATGACGCATTTCTGGGAGCACATTTTTGATGGAGATGCCTCATCAGCTGCCAAATCTCTCGGCAGCTTGGCCAGGATCATTCAGCAAATGGCCATTGCGGCCTGGATTTCATCGCTTCACATTTGCACCTTGCAGCTTTTAAGGGCCATTAGAATCTAAATACTGCCCCATCAAAGCTCTATCTGAAAGGAGTTGTTGCTGGCAGCTAGACAGCCCTTGGAATCTTAGCTTTCGACAGTTCTTAATAGGTAAATACCTTGCTTATGAGACAGAATGATGATCTGGGAAGGCTGATGCTCTAACACCCATACTGCATCCATGAGCAGTTGGAAATTTGACATCAACACCCATCATAGTCAAGCTCCCATCCCCGCTGCTCGGAGTGGGCTGGAATGTCAGAGATTTTGCCTTTTCAAAATGTTGCATAATGTGAGACATTAAAATTAAAGGTGATGTTTACTGTTCACTTCTTATACAGATATTTCCAGATTCACAGTGGGATATCATTTCCCTTGAAAATGCTTTGTGTCTCCGCAAGTTACTGAATGCAATCAGATAGCTTTGCGTGGGCTGGCATACCAATTAGAGGCCTTGTCTGGGTTACGTGTGATGTCTTCCCTCTTAAACTCAATAGCACGTCTGCACATAAATAGATTCAGAGAGGAGAAAACCCAATTGCCAGAAAAATCTAAGGACTCTTTCTGTTCTTAACGTTACATGTGTATGTACACAGTCGCAAGGTAGAAGGCAAAACAGCCATAAAGCATGGTGAATAAAAGAAGATTAATGAGGGAAAGAATCTGACGAAAATATTTAATTAGAATGCAATGGCTTGGCCCTATTATCTTGTATTATTATACATCTTGTCATTAACCAAATCTGTATCTAAACTGTGGGCATTTGTCTTCATTATGTAATAAAACGGTATAATGAGCAGGTTCCAAACAACCAATAACTACCCTTAAATGCTCACAAATGTGGGGAATGGTAAATGTTTCTATTTTGAATCCATGGTTTCTGGTAGCTAGAGCTCAGCCCTACTTTGAGAGAGGAAGGAATGTTTTTGTGTTTAAAACTGTGTGTAGATAAATCAAATCAAGGTGTCTTTTAGCCTGACATCCAACCATTTGGCATCCAGAGGCCTCTCTCTGCTGGAAACTGACCAGGAGACTTTTTCTGGATTATAGTTTCCGTATCTGTCAGACATGATGGATCTGTATCTTCTCGAAGGTCCCTTCTGGTACTAATACTCTGTGTTCAAGAAAATGGTATGAATTGTTTCTCATTTGGGGTCTAGTTTAACTGATATGCAAGAAGCCATTCTTCATCCATTCATTTGTTCATTCACTAAACATTTATTAGAATGTTAATAGAATGCCAGCTGCTACTTCATGTATGAATGGTCCAGAGATGAAAAGTCTACCCTAAGCTAGTCCTGTGGTTTCCAGTCCTAACTGCACATTGGACCAACTGGGGAGGTACTTTAAAACCTTAATGCCTGGGCCCTAGCCCCAGAGATTCTAATAAATTGACTTGCAATAGGGCACCTTTCTAAAGCATAATCTGGCTTGAGAAATGCTAAAAGAAGATGCAGAAATTGCAATACATTATACTGTAGTGTTGGGCTTCCCAGGTAGTAGTGCTAGTGTTAAATCTAACTGCCAGTTCAGGAGACCTAGGAGACCTAAGAGACCTGGGTTCCATCTGTAGGTCAGGAAGATCCCCTGGAGGATGGCATGGCAACCTACTCTAATACTCTTGCCTGGAGAATCCCACGATCAGGGGAGCCTGGCTGGCTTATACCCCATAGGGTTGCACAGAATCGGACACAGCTGAAGTAACTTAGCAAACACAAATGCACATAACGCAGTATGTAGTATGTGTCTCTAAAAGACACACTTTCTGCTCACTGAGAGAGCTCACAGGGTGCAAAGGAAGTTCTCCTGTAGGAATTAATGTCTGGAGTCAATTTTAGAAGATGAGCAATAATGCAGCTGGTTGAGAGGTGTTGGGATTCAGGTGAGTGAGCCCCAAATATATTAATACCACAATAACATATTAATTATTTTGAATTGAAGTTTCTTATGACACGGCCAGTACAAGAGAGCCACTCTGACCCTCCTCTATCTCTCAGAAAGCAGGAAATGAATCTTTCGCATGGAATGTGCACTCCCAGCCTCTGGAGGTAGAAGGACACCATTATTGGCAGAGACAGGATATGCAGAGCGAGAAGACTGTATAAACACACTTGTCACTTCTTTAATGTACTATCCTATGCCCTGACTCCACAAATTCTTTCTTTTATAAAACTTTTTATTTTGTATTGATGTATAGTCGATTAACAGTGTTGTGATAGTTTCAGGTGAACAGTGAAGGGACTCAGCTATACATATACATTATCCCTTCTCCCCAAACTCCCCTCCTATCCAGGCTACCATGTAATATTGAGGCAAGTTCCATGGGCTATACAGTAGGTCCTTGTTGGTTATCCATTTTAAATAAGGCAGTGTGTTCATGTCCATCCCAAACTCCCTAACTATCCCTCCTTCTCTTCTTTCCCCTTCCACCTCTCCAGCAACCATAAGTTCATTCAAGTCTGTGAGTCTCTTTCTGTTTTGAAAGTTCATTTGTATCATTTCTTCTTCAGTTCCACAAATAAGGGATGTCATACGATATTTCTCCTTTTCTGTTGGACTTATTTCACTCAGTGTGACAAACAAATTCTAATTGACCACCTGAAACCTAAGTTTCTTTGTCCTGTCAATTCCTCACAAATGTATTTTTTTTTCTAAAAGTATAAAAGCTACCTGCGTTGACCACTTCTTGTCTTATTTCTATGAGACCTCCGAGCGCAAGAATTAAAACCTCTTTCTTTTCCTCCTGCTAATCTGTCTTGTGTATTAGTCTGGTCAAATGAATTCAAGTTGGGGGGAATTTCTCCTCCCAACCAAGGAAAAACAAATGTGCTCCCAGAAGAGAGAGCACATCCACTGGCCCAGAGATACCTGTAATCACAAGAAGTTCAATATGGCCAGAGCCAAGGGGGCAAGGCTGCCCAGATGAGGCTTAGGAATAAAGCGCTTTGGTAGAAACTGCCAGTTATTCCCTGAAAACCCTTCATTTTATAGGGCCCATAGCTACCCAATAAACAACCCCATTCCCCAGCTCTCTGGAAATTAGGTATGGCCACAGAACTAAGTGCTGGCCAGCAGGAATGTGAAAAGGAATAATGTGAATAACCTTTAGGTCTCATCATCAGGGAAAAAAAATACCTGCTTACCACCACGTCCTCCTTCTCTCTGTGCATGAGCTGAAACACAAAAATAGTGCTTCAACAACGCTGCTCAACAGCATCCAAGAGAATGAGAGAGAACAGATCAGAAGAAATTCTCTAATGATACTCAGATCATTCACTAGCTTGGACTTACACCCCAAGTGAGAAATAAAGCTTTATTTTGCTTGACAGACTGTTTAATATTCTTTGTTTCAGTAGAATGTGTGTGTGTGTGTGTGTGTGTGCATGTGTGTATTAGTCACTCAGTCGTGTCCAACTCTTTGCAACCCCATGTACTATAGCCCACCAGGTTCCTCTGCCCATGGAATTTTCCAGGCAAGACTGGAGTGGGTTGCATGCCCTTCTCCAGGGATCTACCTGATGCAGGGATCAAATCTGGATCTCCTGCATTGCAGAAGAATTCTTTACTCTTTGAGCGACCAAAGAAGCCCCACTCTTCTCTGATGTATATCCCACCAGAAAGTTACTTTCTGGTGAGGAGACAAATCACTGCTTTCAGAGGGCTGGCTTTTCTAAACATCTACTTTTGTGAAGTTCTGTTGTAGAATGTGTATCACAGGTTCTTTACAAAAGCCTAGTAAAGGACGAAATTTCCTGAATCATAATTTTTCACACAAATTTTAGTGTCTTTAACTTAGGCCAGTGTTTTTAAATCTCTCAAGATTGTAGATAAATACTCTTCATTTTCAAGACCAAATCTGTCTTTGGCTAGTGAAGGCCCACTTGTAACTCCAAAAGATTGTTATAATGGGCCTGGAGCTGGCCTTTTGTTTCATATTCTGGAATACGATTTTTGTGTACAATTCCCAGGCTTCAGGGTAGAACAAGCTCTCAGACACTTTATTGGGTTTTGATTGAGAATATTTGCAGGAGCAATTTCCAGGGGAACACTTAGGTGATCAGCCTCAGGAGCCTGCAATCTCCAGGTCCCAAGGGGACAGAAATCACCAGTGGAAACATGACTATTACTGGGGAAATCGATCTTCTTGACAGAACATAAATCAGAAGCGCCGACCAGACATGGCAATGAAAATGCCCTCAGTCATCCTATCAGAGCAGAGGTGTTAACATTGTCAGGGCGGGAGAGCAAAGAAAACCAGTTTGAATACTAGAGCCTTCCTTCCTGCTTCACTCTGTGTGGTTCACAGACCTGCATGCAAACACTGGGCGGGTGGGGGAGGTCCAGTCCTGTGTGTCATGGGGCCTGTCCCCACGACTGGTGGGGACGTTCATTCTCTGGGGCTGAGTGCCCTCATTCAGTCCTGCCCTTAAGACTGTATCCAGGCTGAAGACCCTCACTCTACCATCTCTGAGGCTCCAATTATCCCTGTCTGTCTTGCTGCTGGCTTGGTTCACGTTCCCATGATCTTTCATCTGAGCTGCTGCTGCAGTTGTCTCCTAACAGCTCTTCCTCAGTCGTCTGCACACCAACTTCTGACTGTAGCCACAGACCCTTCAAGAGCACAGATCCAGCCATGCTACTTCCCCTGCTCCGGCCCTCCCGTGTCTTTCCTGTGCCCACCAGGTTCTTTCTTTGGCTTCATGGGGTCTCATCTGAGGCCCATGGGATCTTCACTGCGGTGTGTGGTTTTCTATAGCTGTGGTGTTCAGGCTCAGTAGTTGCGGCTAGCGGGCTTCCTTGCCCCGCCGCATGTGGGATCTTTTTAGTTTCTGGACCAGGGATTGAACTCATGTCCCTGCCCTGGAAGGCAGATTCTTAACCACTGGCCCACAGTGAAGTCTTGCCCACAAGTCGGCCAACTTCCTACAGCTCCCTCAGTCTACTCCCCATTTCTCTTCCCTAGATTGGAGATGCATTGCTTCTCTTGCCTTTGGGAAGGGATGATGCCATTTTCATTGCATGGAGTCAGGGAGACTCTCTGGCCCCTAAGAGCATCTCTGAGCCAGGGTTCTCACTCTGCTTTTGTTTCCCTCAGCTCCTGGGGAGCAGCATTTCTGCATAGTGGGTGCAGCCAAAGAACCCCCTTGCTGTTAGCATGCCTGTAACTGGCTTCTCACTGTTCCCAGTGCTCCTGCTCTCAGGAAAAGACATCAGATCGGCTGTGGATGTTTCCATGTAACTAGCAAGTGGTGGTAGATACTACCTTTTATTTTTAAACTGAAGTACACTTTTTGGCAGCAAAAAAGTATAAGATTTAATGTTTTAGATAAATATTGTACTTTCCAGTTCACTGTGGTGCCCACGACCACATAAATTAAATTTTTTAAAAAATTTAGTTTGGAGTAGAGTTGATTTCCATTGTTGTGTTAGTTTCAGATGTACAGCAAAGTGGTTCAGTTATATGCATGTGTGTGTGTTTGTGTGTGTGTGCCCATGCTAAGTCGCTTCAGTCGTTTCTGACTCTTTTTGACACTATGAACTGGAGCCCACCAGACTCCTTTGTCACTGGGATTCTCCAGGCAAGAATACTGGAGTGGGTTGCTGTGTCTTTTTCCAGGGGATCTTCCCAACCCAAGGATCGAACTCATGTCTCTTATGTCTCCTGCACTGGCAAGTGGGTTCTTTACCATTAGCACCATCTGAGAAGCTCATATATATATGTATATGTGTATATAAATATACATATACTCTTTTTCAAACTCTTTTCCCTCATAGATTGTTACAAAAAATTAAGTAGATGCTACTTTTGCATGTAGTATGATTCTAAGGAGCATGAATAATTTTCCTCTCAATACACACACACACACACACACACACACACACACACACACACACACACTTGGTTCCCAGGAATCAAAACATTATTTAAAACACCGAGGGCAGCAATAAAGAAGAAGAAAATAGTAAATGGGGTGACAGAGTATCGAGAAAATAAGTTGAGACAGCCTTGAAAGGGAATTAAAGAGACCAATTTGGAAACCTTGAGCACTTCTCACTTTTGTCAAGCGACACCCCTGGGTGCAGGCATTGTGGTTTAAAACCAGAATTGATTGGGTTTAGGTGGCCTGGGGATTGATGACTTCAGAGATGCCTAACATTTGTAATAACCTATGTGAAAACCCTCTGAGGAGTTGGTATTCTGGGTCACTAGTCTTCTTTCTCTGGCTCTCTTGAGAAATAAAGAAACAAGATATTAAAATGCAAGAAACACAAGCACTGAGGATAAGAAAGATTGGCTCTCTGTCCCAGCCTTCCCATTTGCTAGCTGGGTTCCCTCAGATAAGTAGTTTAACCTCGCTGAGCCTTGGTTTATTTACTGGCAAACACAGGAGCAAGAACACCTACTTACCAGCCTACTGTGTCTCAGTGAGATAAGGATGTTCAGCGGCAGCACAGAAGCAGCACATAAGTGATCAACAGATAGTTTATATCATCTCTCTGAGTACGAATCCCATCTACATCAAATGGTGGGACTATTTGCCCTGTCTCTCATAGCGCTGTTAGATTCTATCAGTAGATAATGCTCATTGAAAGACCATTCTACACCAGGTAGTTATTTTTGTTGATTTGTTAATTATTGTTATAATTCCTGTAGTGATTATTTATAGAGACTGGAACTTAATATTCTGTTTTTTAAATGGTTAATGATTCTTAGTCTAAGAAACACAGATACCCGGCAATACAATGTCACTCTTGACAGCTGCCCACTCGTACTTGAGAAAAGGAAGGAAACCAGTGTCAGAGAAAGACTCGACAGTGCCCTGGGAAGCAGAGTGAGTGGAAACTTAGGCTGGGACCTGGTTTTTGCTCTCAGATGACATGAGAAAGCTTAGAATTGCTTTGATGAAGCAAGGTGATGGTGAAATTATGATATGGTGCAAATCTTATATGATGGTCGTCACTATCGTGGTGAACTTCTACCCTACCTCAAACTCCTCTCAAGCATCACTTACTTTGTATGGACTTGATTCCTTCTTCTCTGTGCTCTCAAGGCACCCTATACTTACCTCTATTCAGGCGGCTATCATGCCACATTAAATGTTATCCATTCATCCATCCTTCAATAAATATGTGTGTCTCTCATGGGCTGGACACTGCAAAGTACTCAGGTCATACAGCTGGTTCATTCACCTATTTCTTTCTCTAGAGTGAGAGTTCTATGACCTTTTTTATTCATGCCTATGTTCTTGAGGCTTAATCCAGGGTTTGGTTTGTAATAGACACTCAGACAATGGCACCCCACTCCAGTACTCTTGCCTGGAAAGTCTCATGGATGGAAGAGCCTGGAAGGCTGCAGTCTTTGGGGTCTCTGAGGGTCGAACACGACTGAGCAACTTCACTTTCACTTTTCACTTTCATGCATTGGAGAAGGCAATGGCAACCCACTCCAGTATTCTTGCCTGGAGAATCCCAGGGATGGGGGAGCCTGGTGGGCTTCCGTCTATGGGGTCGCACAGAGTTGGACACGACTGAAGTGACTTAGCAGCAGTAGCAGCAGCAGCAGCAGAGGAATCAAAACATTATTTAAAACACCGAGGGCAGCAATAAAGAAGAAGAAAATAGTAAATGGGGTGACAGAGTATCGAGAAAATAAGTTGAGACAGCCTTGAAAGGGAATTAAAGAGACCAATTTGGAAACCTTGAGCACTTCTCACTTTTGTCAAGCGACACCCCTGGGTGCAGGCATTGTGGTTTAAAACCAGAATTGATTGGGTTTAGGTGGCCTGGGGATTGATGACTTCAGAGATGCCTAACATTTGTAATAACCTATGTGAAAACCCTCTGAGGAGTTGGTATTCTGGGTCACTAGTCTTCTTTCTCTGGCTCTCTTGAGAAATAAAGAAACAAGATATTAAAATGCAAGAAACACAAGCACTGAGGATAAGAAAGATTGGCTCTCTGTCCCAGCCTTCCCATTTGCTAGCTGGGTTCCCTCAGATAAGTAGTTTAACCTCGCTGAGCCTTGGTTTATTTACTGGCAAACACAGGAGCAAGAACACCTACTTACCAGCCTACTGTGTCTCAGTGAGATAAGGATGTTCAGCGGCAGCACAGAAGCAGCACATAAGTGATCAACAGATAGTTTATATCATCTCTCTGAGTACGAATCCCATCTACATCAAATGGTGGGACTATTTGCCCTGTCTCTCATAGCGCTGTTAGATTCTATCAGTAGATAATGCTCATTGAAAGACCATTCTACAACAGGTAGTTATTTTTGTTGATTTGTTAATTATTGTTATAATTCCTGTAGTGATTATTTATAGAGACTGGAACTTAATATTCTGTTTTTTAAATGGTTAATGATTCTTAGTCTAAGAAACACAGATACCCGGCAATACAATGTCACTCTTGACAGCTGCCCACTCGTACTTGAGAAAAGGAAGGAAACCAGTGTCAGAGAAAGACTCGACAGTGCCCTGGGAAGCAGAGTGAGTGGAAACTTAGGCTGGGACCTGGTTTTTGCTCTCAGATGACATGAGAAAGCTTAGAATTGCTTTGATGAAGCAAGGTGATGGTGAAATTATGATATGGTGCAAATCTTATATGAAGGTCGTCACTATCGTGGTGAACTTCTACCCTACCTCAAACTCCTCTCAAGCATCACTTACTTTGTATGGACTTGATTCCTTCTTCTCTGTGCTCTCAAGGCACCCTATACTTACCTCTATTCAGGCAGCTATCATGCCACATTAAATGTTATCCATTCATCCATCCTTCAATAAATATGTGTGTCTCTCATGGGCTGGACACTGCAAAGTACTCAGGTCATACAGCTGGTTCATTCACCTATTTCTTTCTCTAGAGTGAGAGTTCTATGACCTTTTTTATTCATGCCTATGTTCTTGAGGCTTAATCCAGGGTTTGGTTTGTAATAGACACTCAGACAATGGCACCCCACTCCAGTACTCTTGCCTGGAAAGTCTCATGGATGGAAGAGCCTGGAAGGCTGCAGTCTTTGGGGTCTCTGAGGGTCGAACACGACTGAGCAACTTCACTTTCACTTTTCACTTTCATGCATTGGAGAAGGCAATGGCAACCCACTCCAGTATTCTTGCCTGGAGAATCCCAGGGATGGGGGAGCCTGGTGGGCTTCCGTCTATGGGGTCGCACAGAGTTGGACACGACTGAAGTGACTTAGCAGCAGTAGCAGCAGCAGCAGCAGACACTCAAGAGATGGTTCAGTGTGGTGATTAAGAGCACGCCAAGTCCTGTGCAAGTTGCTTAAGCCTTAACCCTCATTTCCCTCGTCTGTTATAATAATACCTACCTCTATGTTTACCCTAAGGATAAAAATAACATACTCCCATAAAACACTTGGAAAGGTACTTAACATCTGATAAGTGCTGTATAAATACTAGCCACAGTCATAATAACTGACTCTGGCTTACACTCTCAGGCATAGGAGACCCACCTGTCACTATGGATGAGGGCAGCTCACACCTCCTTGTCCCCCTTTCTTTCATCCCTCCCCTCCTGCCCCTCATCACCAATGCCCCTGTGACCACACACATATTCAGAAGCATCTTCTGGGTCCCTCTTGTTCTTAGAAGCTCACCTGGGGTAAAGAATTTGTTAAGATCTCTGACAGCCCTTCCCAGCACCAGTTGCCATCTGTCCAGTTTTTAGCAACTCTGTGCCTCTTTCTGTTCTCACATCAAGAAGCATCTCAAGGGGCAAAACTCATATCTGAGCACAAAACACTTTGCTTTAGAAGCAATACCGAAACTGTCTGGCCACGAACAATGTCCTTTCCCCAGGATTAATGCTGCCTTTTCATAACTGCTGATCAAATTAAGACTACAATATGAGCAAAAGCAGAGGATGGCAGAAAGGAAACTACAGAACAGAGAGCTCTTTCCACTCACCCCACTCCCACGCTGAGCCCCAGCCAATCACACAAGGCTCGAAGCTAAAATAAAATTAAAGGGAAAGAAAAAGAAACGGACCAGACTGATTAGGTGCTGGTATGCAGTTTAGAAAATCAGTTTAACAGGAGCTGAAAAAGAAAAAAGTGCTGTGATGTTTCCTGTGATTGGATTTAAAAATTCATCTCCTTGGTTAAAATCTACTTTGTCACTACACTGCCATCTGTCCTGCCTCCCAGTCATCCTGACGTTGAGTCAATAGTCTCTGAATCGTGTTTCCTAGCTCCATGGCTGGTCACTAGATGTTCAGCTAGTGACAGCAGGAAGAATCTTAAGCACAACATGTATCTTTAAATACTGGAGTAGGTTGCCATTTCCTTCTCCAGAGGATCTTCCCAACCCAAGGACTAAACTACATTGACAGGCAGATTCTTCACCAGTGCACCACCAGCAATGCCTCAAGACAATCACACCTCCTTTAAGACTTACCTATTTCCTCCCTTCTTCTTTCCTTCCTTCCATCTACCTTCCTTCCTTCCTTCTCTTTAAATTCTGATGCAAATCACAATGGTCACTTTGTACAAAGAAGTGAATGAGAAGTCCAAAAAAGTGGCCTATTCCCTAAACTAAGGATCGAAAGTGCCTTCACATTACTGGATTTTGTAGCTGTGGGGAGAGCCATGACTTGAAGCCTTGGCTATTTCTCTGTTTCTTGCCTTTTTGGGGCTTCCCTGGTGGCACAGAGGTTAAAGCATCTGTCTGTAATGCGGGAGACCTGGGTTTGATCCCTGGGTTGGGAAGATTCCCTGGAGAATGAAATGGCAACCCACTCTAGGATTCTTGCCTGGAGAATCCCATGGACGGAGGAGCCTGGTTGGCTACAGTCCATGGGGTTGCAAAGAGTAGGACACAACTGAGCAACTTAACTTTAACTTGTCTCTTTAGGCAACTTTCATGTCCTAAACACAGACACACACATATATACACACACACAGGCATGCAACACGATTTATTAAATTCTTACCGTATGCCACATATTAAGTGTCTAATGGAAATTATAATTTAAGTCCCCAAACTCATGTATAAATTAAGTTTATTTTATTTAAGATTTTTGGAAATCCAATTCAAGCAACCCAATACAAAAGTTCTGTAAGTCAAAATTTATTGACTTACAGAACCCACAAGTCTAGAGCTACAGCAGGACCTGAGGACTTAGCTCTGTCTTTCTCCATCTCCCATCTCTGACTGTCTCTGCCAGATTCTTGCTTGGATGGGCTTTTCCAAGACTTCCAGTAGCTTCTGATCTAATTTCTGCTGGCTTAGTATTCCAGAGATCCTTTGTCTAATAATCTCCTAAAATATCTTCAATGGGAGTCTCATTGTCCCCACTGTGTTGCTGTAGCAGAAACTGAGGCACCCCATCATGTTAGCTCTTATCTAACCCTGTTCTCTCTACCCATTTAACCTACAAATGTTTATCCTCCTCTTTCTTGCTCAATTGCACTCTGAATATGATTGCCCTCTAGCTATACCTGATGTTTATCCCTCCAAGACAAGATTCCTAGCACTCCTTTACTCTGGGAGCATTCTTTACTCCAGAAAGAATATCCCAAGAAGCTGACTTGGAAAACCACTAGAAGCTGTCCTGTAATCTTGTTCTCAATGCCCCCAAGAGGAGGAGAATGCAGAACAATATCAGCTCTGATCCTTAGCTTTAGCCCCATTTTCCATCTTAAAACTGTAAGGCTTCTTCCAACTTCCCAGGAAGAGAGTCACAGTCTTGAAAGCATTAGCTTGTTGTGACCTTCTTTTGCCTGGCAAAACAATAGAACTACTCCTTTCTACTCTGTCTCTGTGTTTATATCTGTCATTGGTGAACAGAGGCTGGTTTTGCAGCAACAGTTTCGAGTGCATGAACTTGAAACAGCCCATACGGCCAGTGGCCACAGTGCTCAGAAAGTCCAGTCTAGTGTCCTTCTCCCCAGAGCCAGAGGTGGGGCCATTCTCTTGAGAGTGCCCGAGAGTGGAATGCACGCTCTTCCAGTGATAGCGAGACTCCTGAAAGCATAGGAACAGCGAGAACTTGTCTTTGGTTTACAGATAATGAGGAACCTGCTCAAGGTCACAGAGCTGGCAAATGATGGGGAGCTGGATCTTGAGGTGACATGGGCCTGTTTTTTACCCTTATCTGGGGCTGTGCTAAATAAACTAGGTTGGCACTGAGTGGAGCAATTAAGTCATAGATGGTCTCTAGATTGAGAAAACTCTTTAAAAAAGAATCAATATATCATGAGTGTTCCCATCCCTTTTCACTGGGTTTGTTGCAGGAAGGTGGACCCCTCCAGGCCCAAAACTGGGCTCTTGAACCTGCTCAAGGTCACAGAGCTGGCAAATGATGGGGAGCTGGATCTTGAGGTGACATGGGCCTGTTTTTTACCCTTATCTGGGGCTGTGCTAAATAAACTAGGTTGGCACTGAGTGGAGCAATTAAGTCATAGATGGTCTCTAGATTGAGAAAACTCTTTAAAAAAGAATCAATATATCATGAGTGTTCCCATCCCTTTTCACTGGGTTTGTTGCAGGAAGGTGGACCCCTCCAGGGCCCAAAACTGGGCTCTTGTCTAACACTCAGAAATGAATTGCCCGAGGAGACACATGTGCTGACAAAGCAAGAGATTTTATTGGGAAAGGGCCCCTGGGTGGAGAGCAGTAGGGTAAGGAAACGCAGGAGAACTGCTCTGCCGCATGGCTTGCTCTGCGCATGGCTTGGAATGTAGGGTTTTATGGTGATGGGATTAGTTTCCTGGGGGGGGGGGGGGTCTTTGACCAATCATTCTAATTCAGAGTCTTTCCTGGTGGCTCATGCATCGCTCAGCCAAGATGGATGCTAGCGAGAGGGAGTCTGGGAAGTGGACGGACATGCAGTGTCTCCTTTAGTCCTTTCCTGAACTCTTCCAGTTGGTGGTGGCTTATTAGTTCTGTATTCCTTATCAGGACCTCCTATCATAAAATAACTCGTGCAGATGGTTACTATGGTGCCTGGCCAGGGTGGGCAGTTTCAATCAGTGTGCCTCCCCTAACAGGTTCAACCTCTCACTTCTTACCCTGGACACATAATGGCTCTCCCTCTATATACTTCCTCTAAGGCAGAGTCTCTGTGAAAATAAGTTCTTATTAGTAAATTTGGGGGCATATCTAATCTGCATCCAACATTTAAAAAAAAAAAAAAAGAAAACAAGAAGTTCTCAGCAATGTCAGCCTTGTCAAGTTGAAATGTGTAGAAATCTAAGTGTGGTAGCCAGGGGGTCCATGGTGAGGATAGACTTAAAAAAAAAAATTTATTTCTACATTTGTGTTAAGGTCAGTGTATTCATTTCACAGTAGGGAAGGATGAATTTTGACATTTTTATAAGGGTGATTGATTGGTTTGTGTCCATTTGTGAGACTCAACATGGTAAAAGGCCATGGCTAATGGAAGAGGAGGGGGGAAACTCAAAAACAACTAGTTTTGTCAGAAATCTGCCTATCACCATATTGGAAGCTGCCCAGAAATGTGGACACAGATCTGAGCAGCATACAGAAAAGTGTTCAACACACATTCATTAAAGTACAAATGGAAGGTTATTGAGAAGGACTTCATTTGAAATATGTGTCCCAGCTGCTGTGAGAGAGTTGTCTGCTTTTTACTGACAAATATCTTGTGTCCCTCACCAGAAGACTTATGGAAGGATGTCATTTTCAGAAAAGTGACCTTTTGAAACCTGGAACACTCTTGCCCACATTTCATGGTCTCCATGAAAGGTCCAGCTTATATGGGTCTTTCTTGGGGGTGTTGGAGGCTTCCTCAGACCCCAAATATCTCTATATAGCCTGACCTTTGACCTCCACATTGTGAAGTGAAAATATCTCCTACCATATCAATAATCAAGAAATGTCACAGCCATCAGCAATTTCCAGCCTCCAAAAATGAATAAAAGTGAAAGTCGCTCAGTTGTGCCCGTGTCCAACTCTCTGCAACTCCATGGCTTGTAGACTCCCAGGCTCCTCTATCCATGGAATTCTCCAGGCCAGAATACTGGAGTGGGTAGCCATTTTCTTCTCTCGGGGATCTTCCCAACCCAAGGATTGAACCCAGGTCTCCCGCATTGCAGGCAGATTCTTTACCACCCGAGCCCACCAGGACAGCCCAGGGCTCCCAAAACAGATCCAACAGATGCTGCCACCCACCCAGAGGTGGCTGCTGAGGAGCTGGGGGAATACAAGAAGCAAACAACTGTCACTCCTTAAGGTGGACACGGAAACACTATTGGTTTCCTGTTTCCTTAGCTGAGGTGCATATGAAAGAAATGAATTCAATGAGCCCAGAGGCTCGCCTCTTCCCTTACATAGAACGCTAAATTCCTTAACTTGATACCTGATCTTTGAAGTTCACATTGTCTGCTTCCTTTGTTGCAAACTTGTATATAGGCTGATTTCCTCTCCTGCCTTCTTGGAGCTGTTTTTTCAGAGTCACTGAGATGTTGTCTTCTGGGCTTGGAGTTCTAGACATTTCCTCCAATCAAAACAACTCTCTGCTTTAAGATTGTGACAGCATTTTTTAGTCGACAACATTATTATAATCAGAGCACCTTTAACTCTTCCGTCAATCGTTGTCCTTCTGGTTAGACTGAGTTTCCTGAGTTGATGAGACAAAGAGACATGTGTGTCTGCTCCTTGTTGCATCTCAAGTGCAAAAAGAGGGCATAAAATTTGTAGTAGGCATTACCAAATATTTGTTGAATGAGTGAATGGTTTTCAAACCATTTCAATCTCTGCCGTTTGAGCTGTAGTGCAGAGCCATGCTCTCATTTGAGAGAGATATGCCCTGGTTGATATTACTCAACCACATTCTGGCACTGTGAACTGACAAGTGGACTTTTATCAAGCAGACTTAATTTTGGAGAGCTATGAGTAAGTGGTAATGTATGTGAATGCTTCTTATCTGACTAGATCATTGGTAAAGAATAGCAGAA
The DNA here is from genome assembly GCA_006408675.1 of Madoqua kirkii. Lineage (NCBI taxonomy): Eukaryota > Metazoa > Chordata > Mammalia > Artiodactyla > Bovidae > Madoqua > Madoqua kirkii. Next base: position 21,059 of record SJYC01043155.1, read on the forward strand.
GTAATGAAGGTGCCAACGTATGTTGTATAATTACTGCTCTGAACACTGATTCCTTTCCTTCTCAGCAAGGATGAGACTAAAGCTTCATCTAAATTGTTATGCTTATAGGTGATTGACAGGGAGTCATGAATATTTACATGGGAAGCATTTCTCTATAAAAACAGAATACCATTCCTTGGTGATTCATCACCTTCTTCTGTGATGTCCTCGCTGTTTAAACACACTGAAGCTTCCATATTAAGCCAGGACTGCTTATTCTTGTGATCTCATGTACGTTAGAATTTTTTCCAGAGCATCTGAGATTGGAGACCCCTGTGTGAATGTCAGTGCCAGTCACCCCAGAGTCCTACAGCTAATTCTTCCAATGGTGATGGCCCCAGATTTGAGCAACCACAATACTAGGGATATTTCCACAGGATCTGGAGGTGGAAGTCACATGGTTCTGTTGACTACAGACAGTTCCCTAAACAGTTCAAGTTACACTGTTCAGGGATTACCTGGAGTCAATAGTACCTAGAAGAGTAACCTCAAAAGTTGCATTCTCTATTTTGGTATTTCATTTACCTGCTATCACAAAGGGATGAAATTATTCACTCCTGGATGTTCCCCACCTGTCCCCTTTCCTCTCTCCTTCCTAAAAGAGTTGTGATTTTATGGTCAGTTATTTCTCTTCCTCTGTTCTAAAAAATTGCCAGGGTGGTTCTTTGGATTTTCACGAATCTGAAGGGTAGGGGAGAATATTGCATTGTTTAGACGCCAAGCCATGCCCTGCTCTTTGCAACGCCATGGACAGTAGCACACCAGGCTCCTCTGCCCATGGGATTCTGTAGGCAAGAATACTGGAGTGAGTTGCCCTTTCCTTCTCCATGGGATCTGCCTGACCCAGGATTGTACCCATGTCTTCTGCATTGGCAGATTCTTTACCCTGAGCCACCAGGGAAGCCCAGGGAAGAGTAGGAAACACCTAATCCAGGAGGGCAGTAGAAAGTGCCTGATCAAAGAGCACTCCTCAGAGGCCACGGAATAAGTTGAAGAGGAATGAGCATAATGCATAGGGAGCACATTCGTGCTTTTACACCTGCCTTATAGCCTGAGATGGAAGTGCAAAGAGAGATTCAATAGTATGATAAGGAAGTGAGTTGGAAACTCCCAGATGCTGCAAGATACTAGAAAAATAGATGATGACTAAGGTCACTAATAACAGTTTATATGAACTATGTACAGCAGCCTGCTATATGATTTTCAAGAGACTTCAGGATAACTGGAAATTCTATTTTGGCCACCTTGTTTTTGCTAAGACCTCTACAAGTAGGTCAGGACTCAAATGAATAGACAGGGCCCAAGGCATTTCTGCAAGGTTCCACGTGCCATCAAAATAAATGGGCTTCCTCCGCAACTTGTCTCAGGCCCCTTCCTAAGGATCTTTCCCCTGTTTTAATACTCTCTGATTCAAGTCCCTTTACATCTGAACTAACCTTGGGATTCACTTCCAGACTAAGCTGACTGTGGAATCTATGTTGGGGGTGAATGTCCATCTGTGAACGTTGTCTTATTCCTCCTTAGGGTATAATTAAGAACATGGAAACCCAGGTTTATCACACAGGGTCAGGCTGCTGCTCATTGGCCAAGGGATCTGTATCTGACATAGCCCTTAGAACTGAGTTGAAAAAGTGCATGGATCCCGTCCCTGATGGTTGCTTCAAATTAACCCTGTGAAGTGGCCTCAATAACCATTTCCTGTGCTGTCTGCTCTAACATAATATAAATTCTGAGGCTGTGTTCTATACTGCATCCTAAATCATCACTTAGAACAAAATGTGTTCCCAATGTACAACACATCTTATGCCTTTTTCTAAATTTTCCCATTTCAAAATTCAAATGATAGCTAGCCACACACATACTTTTCAAATGTTTAACCAGCCACACTCTTGTCTTCTTCAATAGCACAGTTCTTCCCTCTTCCCCAAATCCTATTTATCCCTCCATTTTTTTCACCCATAAATTTGGAATCTACCATTCCATCTTCTTCCAAGAAGCACTACCCTGGGCACAGGGAGAGGAAACCAACTGAGAAGTTTCTCTTTCTAAGGTTCAGCAACTAGCTCAGTATTTGAGACAGATTTGATGCCCAGTAATAGTCACTGCATGGATGGCTTTGCTTCAGAATACCTGGGACTGTGCTCTCAAAGTGTCAGGAAGAGTGTAGAGTCAAGTTATCTAATTAACCTAATCATTCATTAATGATCATTAATCTAATCATTCAGTAGTATTGTATAAGGTTTTATTCATTCAAAGAACTCATCTGCCTAGACTGCAGGGCAATATCTGGGGCCATGGTCTGGTCTTCTACCTCTTTAGATGGATAATGAACTCGAGTTTGGTTACCTCAAAGATTTTGATTCAAATCTGGTTTCATCCCATTCTACTTGTGTGAATTGAGGTAAGTGGTTCAACCTCACTAGCTCTCTTCTTGCCTGTCTGAAAAGTGGGGATGATAATGTCTTCTTCATGGCAGAGAATGAGATAAGAAAGCCTGATACATGGTGAATATTCAATAAATGGCCCCTGATGGTATTGAATGATCCACTGAAGAGGCTACTTTAGAAAATTAGAAGTTTTGAGTAGGTAAGTTAGCATGGATTCACTTGAAGGAGAAACAAAAATTGATTTTTATTTTTATCACAGAATGCTGCTCCATTCTCCCTCTGCAACTCATCTATTCTGTCTCAAAAAAGTCTCACTATTAGAAAATTCAAGCTCACCTTACCTAGGCAATGGGCTACTTTCCCCATAGAGCATAATTTCTCATAATCCTGGGCATAATAACTCTTCTCACTTCAAATCTGCATGGGGGCCATTAGTCGACATAAAGCTCCACAAAGTAAAATTTTCATTTAATTGAACATGTTTGTTGTTTTCCCAGGTATAATGGAGGTAGGTCTATGGTCACAAGCCCTGCATCCTGGGCCATTGCCCAGAGAGGAAAACTATCACTAATTAGCACCTTTGTGGGGACTGTGGAAGGGCTGCTTTTTTTATTCTCCTGCTTTCATCCCTTTTGGCAAACATTCCTGGAAAGCTAGCCATAAATGCTAATGAAATTGCAATTTCTGTTGGAAAATGCGATCCTAGAACATTTGAAAGCTCAAAACCTCACTTAACTGTGTGGTGCATTGTATGTACATTATAGTCTTTTGAGACCTGCTTGTTTATACAATGTAATATCTATTTGAATAGCATTTGTCCAAAAGTGAGGCACTGGCTTATGAAGCTTCCCACCTCGCCACCATCAGCAGGGAGGGCTCATCCTAGTCACCTGGTGTGGATAAAATACATCCTTTCTCTCCTTTGAGTTTCAAGGTAATTTGATGATAAGAACTACATAACTACGTAAATGGGTGGGTAGATATAAACTGTCAGTCTCTCAAGAGGGATATACATATGAATTCCTAAAGAATATGAAATGACTGTTTCGCGTGATGTGCTTTCTGAGAGCTCTGACTTTGCCAGGATGTAGCACCCATCAAAAGCAGAAAACTGGATGCCAGGAACCATTAGCAAAGGAACAGCAACATATAGCATTTCCTTTTCTCACTAAGTAAGGTAACCTACTTTCCGATCCTAGCAATAGTGTCATGGTATCAGCCCTAAAGGGGCTTCCCAAGTGGTCCTAGTGATACAGAACCTGCCTGCCAATGCAGGAGACCTAAGAGAGGCAGGTTCAATCCCTGGGTAGAGAGTATGCCCTGGAGGAGGCCACGGCAATCCCCTCCAGGATTCCTGCCTGCAGAATCCCATGGGCAGAGGAGCTTGGAGGGCTACGGCTCATAGGGTCACAAAAAGCCAGACATGACTGAAGCGACTTAGCAAGTAGGCAAGCGTTAGCCCTAAAATCTAAGCACCCACCTTAGGACATACAAGGACACACAGAGGAGAAAAGGAATATACACCCTAGTTAATAAATGACTTAAACAGCGACTGAGCACGCTCTGGAAAGTGACCTGGTATTGAGTCCTCTGCTATCATTTTTTTTCCAGCCTCCTGGTCTATTTTAATTTCCTTGTTGCTGTTCTTGCCTCACAGCCCTGTTCGCTGGCTTTATCTGCGATTACACACTGGTGTCTGGTGCTTCACTATAGAGTTTTGGGTCTTGACAGTGTTTCCCATCACAGTGTGAGAATTTTCTATTTTCCCAGGCCCTAGAGATCAACTCTGTCTTTTGTGAGAAGGAGGCTTTCAAAAGACAGCTGAAGTGGATAAGAGCGATGTCTGGGCTCGCCAAGGAGGAGGCTGCGCATGAGCTGCCAACCGCGGCGTTAGCCCTGCTCCAGCTCAGCCCTGGAATGGCTTGTTTTGAGGGGGTTGGCTTAAGCCTATGGAAATAAAAAGACTTTTCAATTTTACCTGTTCCCCGGAAAGGCCCAGAGTTATCATTCAGCGAACACAGCAGCCCCGGCCTAGAGGAAAGCCAACTAAACTTATTTTAATTGAGCAGCGAAGTCCCACAGCATAAAGCCTCTCACAAGGTCAAATAAAGCTTTTGCTTTCCTGGCCTCGGCTGTTTCCTTGTTTATGTATATATTCAACACCTCCATCAGTGGGAACATGAACTATTCCCTCCTCCAATCTGCAATGCCAGGGGTAGGCGTCTGAGCAAGAGCTTTGACAGATCAGTCACAAGATTGTTGTGCAGGTTAAGTACAGAGAATGTTGTCATGTGTGTAATACAAGAGAAAACCATTATGCAAAATCAATATCTCCTTAAACACAAATTACTCTCATTAGGCTGGGACAATGGAGGGACTGATCTGTGAAGAAGCGAATAGACTTACTGCGATAATTATTTATTCTTTCAAAATAATCTTTCATCAGGTGAGTCAAGACATTTGGAAGCTCTTCTTTACACCCCAGAGCTGACTTCCCTTCACTTCCTTTGACTCCTCTGCTTTTTGAGCTGCAACAGAAGACTAATGTATCATATAAAGACTATTAGAGGTGGCCTAGGAATTGGAAGCAGGCATTAATGTGAACTCGGACTGGCCCTTAACATAGGCTATGAGGTGCATTTATTGTATGGTTCTGTGGGAAGCACTGAATGGAAAGAACATTAGTATTATTTTGGGCTTAGGTTTCAATAAAATTAATTTTCATTTCATTGTGCTGAAAACAGCAAGCAAACACAAAGGCTGCTGTCAAAAACATTACTTTCTACACAATAACATCTTAGAAGAAAATCTTGGTTTTGGTGGAGATATATTTTCTGAACTTTTTGCCGTGAGTAATAAACAATCTGGTACATATAATTAAAAACCAAAAAGATTCACATAATAGCAGATAGTTACTATCTAGGTTGGGTTCCCCTGGCAGCTCAGCAGTAAAGAATCTGCCTGCAGTGCAGGAGACATAGATTCATTCCCTGGGTTGGGAAGATCCCCTGGAGAAGGAAATGGCAACCCACTCCAGTATTCTTGCCTGGGAAATCCCATGGACAGAGAGCGTGGCGGGCTACAGTCCATGTGGTTGCGAGTTGGACACGACTTAAAGACTAAACCACCACCACTACCTAGATCACAAAGAAAAACCTAATGAGAATGATATTAATGTTGAAGCCTGTATCTTAGCAGTGTTTGTAATTGTGTTCTTCAGTGGGAACAATAATAAATGTGCTTTTATCAGGAGTCATATTATAGTCAAACATTTAAAGTTCTCCAAAACCTAAAAGAAAATAATGCACGACAGCTCCTTGGCATGATGGTTTGGCTGATGGAATGAAATGTTAGCCTGACTATAGCTGGTGGAAGCAGAAGAGGTTTCAGCATGGATGTTAAAGTGCCTTATTTATACTTAAATGTTGGGCTTCCCAGGTGGTGCTAGTGGTAAAGAACCCACTTGCCAATGCAGAAGACATGATACATGAGTTCGATCCCTGGGTTGGGAAGATCCCCTGGAAAATAATACAGCAACCCACTCCAGTATTCTTGCCTGGAGAATTCCATGGACAGAGGAGCCTGGTGGGCTACAGACCATGTGGTCACAGAGTCAGATACAGCAACAATGTAAGCAGCTTCTGAAATGGCCCTTAATTGTGCCCACTTCCAGGTTTTCATACCTTGGGTAATCTCCTCCCCTTAAGTACAGTGACTTAATTATGACTAGAATATGGCAGAAAGGATGGAATGGAACTTTTGAGATTAGTTTCCAAAGAGATAGGGGCATCTCTCTTATTCTTATGCTCTTTCTGGTACTGCTTGCTTGTTTGCTCCGATGAAGCTAGCTTCCTTGTTGGGAATTGCTCTTTGGAGAGGCTCAAGTGACAGGGTACTGAGGATGAGCTTCAGCCAACAGGGCGGAGGAACTGAGGCCATCAGTCTGGCAACCAGCGAGAAACTAAATCCTGCCAACAACCAAGCCTGCTTGGAAGCAGGTCCTTCCCCAGTGGAGCCTCGGGATGACTACAGCTCAGTGACACCTCTGATTACTGCCAGTGAGAGGTCCTGAGGCAGAGAAACAGCTAAGCTGCACCGGTTTCTTGACTCACAGACTCTGTGAAATAATAGATGCCATTTTAAGCCACTGAGTTTGGGGGTATCTTTTGTACATAGCAATCGATAATGAATGTAGTAGGAAACTGAAAGTTTTATCAAGTTTGTCAAATCAAGCATCACTTTTGGAATGGTTCAAGCCTCATTATTCCTCTTTTCAAAGGATTCAAAACAATAATCTCGTCTATGGCTTTTCCTCTTTTTCTAGCCACTCTCAAAATACTCTTCTTGGTCAGGGTCTGGTTCTAGTTACTGTGGTGCTGGATTTGATTCCTCAGACCCTCTGATTTGAGGATTTGATGGCTTTCTGATGACTGATAGGGCCAGTGATCATATGGGTTATGATGATGGGGAACAGTTACCATACATGGAAAAGTGTCTTGTTCCCAAAGTCCTCTGGAAGTTGACTGCAGTTCCACGGTGATAGGGGCACTAGGCCTGCTCCGTGGAGCTCCCTAGGGCTGCTCCAGGGCTTCCCTGGTGCCTCAAATGGTAAAGAACCTGCCTGCAATGTGGGAGACTCAGGTTCAATCTCTAGATTGAGAAGGTCCCCGGAAAAGGGAATGGCTACCCACTTCACTGTTCTTAGCTGGAGAATTCCATGGACAGAGGAACCTGACAGTCTATAGCCCATGGGGTCACGAGTTGAACATGATTGGGCAACTAACACTTTCATGGAGCTGAACAGTTTTCACCTCCTGCATTATCTTGTTGACAGCTGTGTATCCTGTGCATGAAAAGAACCATGCTAGGTCTCTGAGGAATGCTAAAATAAAGGAAACAGTTCCTGCCCTCTAAGAATGCCCAGTGTAATGACAGAGAGAGACATATCCATAAGTAACCCTAAAAAGAAGGTGAGCAAACATTCGAGTGAAGTCCTCTCTGGCTGCTGCGCTGTTGCTAAGTTGCTTCAGTCGTGTCTAACTCTGTGCAACCCAGTAGATGGCAGCCCACCAGGCTCCTTTGTCCCTGGGACTCTCCAGGCAAGAATACTGGAGTGGGTTGTCATTTCCTCTGGCTATTTCAATGTAAATGACTAAGAGAAGGGGGAGCTTAGGGAAGTTACTTTCTTCAGGACTCTGTTAACCTGGAATGGTGGAAAGAGATGTTTTCCATTGATTGAACTTTTAAGCATCCTGAGGGAAGATGAAGTGAAAGTGGTTTGAACTTGAGATGTTTTCTTATTGCTGACATGGTATGGTTTGGGCCATGTTATCATGCTGATTACTATGTGACCTCCGGAAAACCTGGTTGAAATTCAAGCTGGTGGGTGGTGAGTGTAGCTGGACGTGGGAACTAGAATGGGAATTACATATTGACCTGGATATAGTGGGATCTTAGGGCTGACTTAATTAACATCTTCTTTCTCCTACTTTGGACAACTTGTGAGAGCAACACCCAACTTCCCGGATATTACATTGTTTTTCTTCTCCAAAGCAGTCAGGACTCTCATGGTCAATAGGCTTTAAAGACAATTTTTACTTATTTATTTACTTATTTTTGGCTGCACTGAGTCTTAGTTGCAGCATGCAGGGTCTTCATTGCTGCGCGCCGACTTTTCTAGTTGTGGTGTGTGGACATGGGCTATGCAGTTGCAGCACTAGGATTCAGTTGTTCTGCGGCATGTGGGATCTTAGTTCCCTGACCAGGAGTTGAACTCACATCCCTCCACTGGAAGGTGGATTCTTATTCATTGGGCCACCAGCAAAATCCCTGGATAATAGGCTTTGGCTATAAATTCCCACAGGTTAACAGGATAAAAAGATGGAGAAGAGAGGAGCAAGAGTAAAACATTTGCCCTTTTCCAAGGCTATGTGTCCACCCATCTTTAATTCTCTCTTAAAAAAAAGAACTACTGATCATATTGGTAGACTCATAGGATGCTGCTTAGAACCTATGTACTAGATGGTAGGTTTTCCTTGTCAAGCATATACCTCAGCCTCTTCCACCTTTAGCTATGTACCTGAGGTTAGGTGGGGAAAGGTTTGGGCCAAGATCTGCCACAAGGAATCTCTACTGTCTTTGCTGCTGTTCTTTCATCTCATGACCTACTTGAGACTCCTCCTGAGACCTAGAGAACAAAAGCCCTCCTTGGGTTCAGGGACTAAGCCATAAACTCCAACATAGTATCATAGTAGCTCTGAATTGGGAGCATAAGGCTTTGGCCTGATATATGACAGGCACCTTCTTTCCTATTTGGCTGCTGGTCTCCATGTACAAATGCATGTATAGTGCTTCAGGTTTTCAGATTTACCATTATAAATATGCACAATGCTGTGGTGCTTTTAGGAATAAAGAAACAAATTTTGATGAAAGCAATCTAGGAAAACTTCATGAAGATATGAAGTGATTCTTGAAGAATGGGTATGAGTTCATTTAAGTGGACATGAAAGATCAGGTCATTCCAACCTGTTCCAAGCTTAGGAAGCTAGCTCTGCGGGTCCTGTGAGTAATGCCTTAATCTTAGAGACACTGAGAGGTATTAAGAGACAGTAGTAGCTTAGAATGAAGCTTACAACATCCTATAAAGAATAATGCTATCTAGAGAGTTTAGTGCCATCAGAAAAGGCATGGAATGGGTCATTTTAAAATAGGAGACATCTTAAAAAAACATCTCAGTCAAACTTGTGATTTTTAAAGTTTATTTTTTTTTAATTGAAGATAATTGCTTTACAGAATTTTGTGGTTTTCTGCCGACCTCAATATGACTCAGCCATAGGTATACAAGATAGATCTTAGGGGACTTCCCTGGTCGTCCAGTGGTTGGGAGTTTTTCTGCTGGTACAGGGACTTGGGTTGGAGCCCTGGTCCAGGAAGATTACACATGCCATGGGGCAGCTGGGCCTATGAGCCACAATTACTGAGTCCATGTGCCCTAGAGACCATGCTTGGCAACAAGGGAAGCCACCTCAATGAGAAGTCTGTGCACTGCAACTGGAGAGTAACCTTTACTCACCACAACTAGAGAAAGCCTGCATGTGGCAATGAAGATCCAGTGCAGTCATAAATAAAGAAATACAATTTTTTTAACTTATATGCAGAGTACATCATGAGAAATGCTGGACTGGAAGAAATACAAGCTGGAATCAAGATTGCCAGGAGAAATGTCAATAACCTCAGATATGCAGACGACACCACCCTTATGGCAGAAAGTGAAGAGGAGCTAAAAAGCCTCTTGATGAAAGTAAAAGAGGAGAGTGAAAAAGTTGGCTTACAGCTCAACATTCAGAAAACGAAGATCATGGCATCCAGTCCCATCACTTCATGGGAAATAGATGGGGAGACAGTGGAAACAGTGTCTGCAGATGGAGACTGCAGCCATGAAATTAAAAGATGCTTGCTCCTTGGAAGAAAAGTTATGACCAACCTAGATAGTATATGCAAAAGCAGAGACATTACTTTGCCGACTAAGGTCTGTCTAGTCAAGGCTATGATTTTTCCTGTGGTCATATATGGATGTGAGAGTTGGACTGTAAAGAAAGCTGAGTGCTGAAGAATTGATTCTTTTGAACTGTGGTGTTGGAGAAGACTCTTGAGAGTCCCTTGGTCTGCAAGGAGATCCAACCAGCCCATTCTGAAGGAGATCAACCCTGGGAGTTCTTTGGAAGGAATGATGCTAAAGCTGAAACTCCAGTACTTTGGCCACCTCATGCGAAGAGGTGACTCATTGGAAAAGACTCTGATGCTGGGAGGGATTGGAGGCAGGAGGAGAAGGGGACAACAGAGGATGAGATGGCTGAATGACATCACTGACTCAATGGGCATGAGTCTGAGTGAACTCCGGGAGTCAGTGATGGACAGGGAGGCCTGGCATGCTGTGATTCATGGGGTCACAAAGAGTTGGACACAACTGAGTGACTGAACTGAACTGAACTGAACTGAAGGAAAGGAAAAGAAATGGTTTTTAAAAAGGTAGATCTTAACCTAGAACATAAACTATCTTTAAAACATTATATCAGGCAAAGAAGTGTGATAAAAAGAAATCAAAATGCTTGGGATCCTTCTTTGTGGAGACTTGTAAATAATCTATTTTTACAGAAAATACCAAGATATTTGAAACTATTGAAAAACACTTCTGAAAATTTTGCCCTCTGAGTGCAAATAGATGTTATTCCTCCATTGCTGATTTCAAATTGTGAAGAATAGTGCTGAATAGAGATGGAGAGGCAAGGATACCTGAGAATGACAGAGCTGAGATGCCTGAACATGTTTAAAGATGTACAAGAGTACATTGAATTGGTGAGCATTATTTATTTTCATTCCTAGGCATTGTGTTTGCTTGTGAAGATTCAAAGCTAAATAATAAATGGTTCTGACCATAAGATCTTCCATCAAGTGTATGTCATCTTGAAGAAGTAAGTTCTCAACAGCTGTAAGGAGATGAGGTGCATCTGTTGATGGAAAGAAATGGGCTGCTCATCCCAGTTAGGAGAAGAGAATTGTTAAGTGGAGAGATGTTGAAATGATTTAATACCTTCTCTTGGTAGGAGAAGCCAATGGGTTTCCCCAGTGGCTCAGCAGATAAAGAATCTGCCTGCAATGCAGGAGACTCAGGGGACATGAGTTGCTGGGTCAGGAAGATACTCTGGAGGAGAATGCAGCAATCCAGTCCAGTATTCTCGTCTGCAGAGTCCCATGGGCAGAGAAGCCTGGCAGTCTATACTCTGTAAGGTTATAAAGAGTTGGACATGACTAAAGCAACTGAACACAGCAGGAGATGAAATTTGGAAAAAAGTAGAGGCAGTATTTGAGCAGCTTTGATGGCCAGCTGAATGTATTAGTAGAAGTCTTGGTGATGGGTAGTTTTCTAATGAAATCTGAAGGTTGAGAAGACTCGTACCTGAACTAAGACCATCCTCTTTGAAATGGACTGTTACTTTGCATAGGCAATAAACTCAAAGCACAACTACCTTAGAAAAGTTACCATATTAAGCTTATTTTCCATCATTCATGGTTATATTCTTTGTGCCAAAGAATGCTCAAATTACCACACAATTGCACTCATCTCACATGTTAACAAAGTAATGCTCAAAATTCTCCAAACCAGGCTTCAACAGTACATGAACTGTGAGCTTCCAGATGTTCAAGCTGGATTCAGAAAAGGTAGAGGAACCAGAGATCAAATTGCCAACATCCCCTGGATCATGGAAAAAGAAAGAGAGTTCCAGAAAAACATCAATTTCTGCTTTATTGACTATGCCAAATTCTTTAACTCTGTGGATCACAACAAACTGTGGAAAATTCTTAAAGAGATGAGAATACCAGACAGCCTAACCTGCCTCTTGAGAAACCTATATGCAGGTCAGGAAGCAACAGTTAGAACTGGACATGGAACAACAGACTGGTTCCAGATCGGGAAAGGAGTACATCAAGGCTGTATATTGTCACCCTGCTTATTTAACTTATATGCAGAGTACATCATGGGAAATGCTGGGCTTGAGGAAGCACAAGCTGGAATCAAGCTTGCCAGGAGAAATATCAATAACCTCAGATATTCAGATAACACCACCCTTATGGAAGAAAGTGAAGAACTAAAGAGCCTCTTTATGAAAGTGAAAGAGGAGAGTGAAAAAGTTGGCTTAAAACTCAACATTCAGAAAACTAAGATCATGGCAGCCAGTCCCATCACTTCATGGCAAATAGATGGGGAAACAATGGAAACAATGACAGACTTTATTTCTGGGGGCTCCAAAATCACTGCAGATGGTGACTGTAGCCATGAAATTAAAAGGTGCTTGCTCCTTGGAAGGAAGGTTATGACCAACCTAGACAGCATATTAAAAAGCAGAGACCTTACTTTGCCAACAAATGTCCATCTAGCCAAGGCTATGATTTTTCCAGTGATCATGTATGGATGTGAGAGCTGGACTATGAAGAAAGCTGAGTGCTGAAGAATTGATGCTTTGGTGTTGGAGAAGACTCTTGAGAGTCCCTTGGACTGCAAGGAGATCCAACCAGTCCATCCTAAAGGAAATCAGTCCTGAAAAATTATTGGAAGGACTGATGCTGAAGTGGAAACTCCAGTCCTTTGGCCACCTGATGTGAACAACTGACTCGACTGAAAAGCCCCTGATGCTGGAAAAGATTGAAGACAGGAGGAGAAGGGGAGGAGAGAGGATGAGATGGTTGGATGGCATCACTGACTCAATGGACACAAGTTTGAGTAAACTCTGGGAGTTGGTGATGATCAAGGAGGCCTGGCGTGCTGCAGTCCTTGGAGTCTCAAAGAGTTGGACATGACTGAGCGACTGAACTGAATGGAAGTGACACTTATATTGATAATTTAAATAATGTAATGTTTTCTTCTGAAATCAATTTCTCTTAAGTTAAAAGTTTTCAGAAACAAGGAAATAACTCAGAAGACATTTAGAAGACCTGGGTATTGCCCAAGAGGGATATCTCAAGTTAAGTATCTCAGGAGGGTGTATTCTTAAGGAGAGAACAGACTAATGAGACAGAGGCGGATTAGAAATTTACAGAAAAACAGAAGTAAGAGCTAGACAGAAGTATGCAGAAAATTTTCTGCAATAGCCAAGATGCCTCTCTTCTTTGAATTATGGTCCTGAAAAGAGATCAATGTAGGTGTTCTAATTGGCCTCTGCCACTTGGTAATCCATAATGAGTTGTTATCTTAGGATAGGGCAGGCCAAGAGAGTTGTTGATGGTTTTAAGTCTGGCTGGAAGGTCAGGATAGAGAAAGCAGAAATATAACAAAATGCCACATCTGTAAGTATAGTACAGTGGTCAGCAAAGTTTTACTTTAAGATTCCATATATTAAATAGTTCAAGTTTTGTGGGCCATATAGTCTGTGTTGCAAATAATACATTCTGCCATGATAGTGTGAAAGCAACCACAGACAACAGAAAAATGAATGAGCATGCCTGTATTCCAATAAAATTTAACTTACAAAAATAGGCTATAGGCCAGATTTCGCCTAGGCCATACTTTGCTCACACTGTATAAAACAAATATACTGCTGCCACCATGACTTTTAAAAAAATGGAACAAAGGCTAGATGCAGTGTATCTAGCCAGTAAGTAGCTACAGGTAAGGTCCAGAGTTGGGATCTAGGAATTAGGACTGGGAAAAATGGCCCAGACTGCTACCATGTCTGTCTCTTGGTATAACTTCTTGTTCAGAGTTCAGACAGGCCAAGAGAAGATGGGTCAGGGTTAGGCGTAGAAAGAGATGTTAATTCTTACTCTGGTAAGAATTCTAGTAAGAATCTGAAAAATCAACATATGCAAAAGTATATTGTAAAACTCTGTAAGAAGAGTAGGCATTACTATTCATCAAGTATTTATTTTATTCTTGTGTATATCAAGAATTGTGCAATAAATGAGGGCTTAAAAATGAATAAGACTAGTCTTTTCTCTCCAAAAATGAACTATATCAAATGGTTAATTACAACAGGTAACACTTTCATGGTACTCACTATGTTTTAAGCACTCTGTGTATATTTAATTTAACCTTTACAGTATAAGTACAGTTATTTTTTCCATTTTAAGATGAGAATATTAAAAGAGCTCATTTAACAAAGAGAGGTTAAGTAATTTTCTCAAAGTCACACAGCTTGTAAGTGGTTGAGCAAGAATTTCAATGTTGAATATTTGATTCCACTGTGCTTGTGCTTCATCATCATGCTGTATTGAATATTAGGACTATAAATACTTAACTGAAGGTGATTAAAAAGTCATTAGTGATTTTAGAAAGCAAATAATTAGGAAGAATAAAAGTAAAGATGGCCAGCAGAAAAACAATGTTAGAAAAACTAATATATTCAGTCAGTTCAGTCGCTCAGTCGTATCCGACTCTTTGCGACCCCATGAATCACAGCATGCCAGGCCTCCCTGTTCATTACCATCTCTCAGAGTTTACTCAGACTCACGTCCATCGAGTTCATGATGCCATCCAGCCATCTC